>SCHK01443960.1:0-10240 GCA_004124795.1 Poropuntius huangchuchieni
AAAAAAAAAAAAAAAAATTCTCTGAGTGTGATTAATAACACAACGAGGCTGTGAAAAGTGGACTAGTGAGTAGATGAGTTTTCATGTTCTTGGTGTTATGATGTTTAATGTACTCTCAACTGACAACCTCTGTGGTCCCATTTAGCCACTTGTTAGCAATAGCATTTTTCTACACAAGTAAAAAAAAATCACAAGGCAGTATTACTGATGCTTTTATGTCACAGAATAAAAATAATCTTGTACTTGTGTTAATCAAAGATCTTATTTCAGGCATTTAACAAAAGACTTCGGGATGATGGAAATTAAAGTACTAAAATGCTAACTTGTTTCTGGGTTTTGGCCTAAAAAATTCATCCTCCATTCAGTACTCTATTATCTGTAAATGTTTGCTAAAGTTGATAACAAAAAGCTAATTAAATGTTTTAAAGCCTTTAACCTATAAACACACTCTCAAAAAAATAAAAATCGTATATTAGACGTATATTATGGAGACGTCTATTTGACATTAATCAGATGTTTTTACACAGCAGATGTTTCCCAGATCATCTGCTCTTTAGCAGACATCTTAGAGACATACCTGTGCTTTATGGGAAACTATCACTGTGGAGGTACCTTTTCAAAAGCGTACCAATATGTACACTTTATGTGTCTTAATATGTATTTTTTTAAAAACAATAATCTGTACCTTTAAGGTACTAATATGAACCATTTAGGTGTAACTAAAGTACAAAGATGTACCTTTTAGCTTTTTTTCCCCATAGGGTACCATCCGATTGACATGTACCTTTGTTCCTGAGTGCACATGGAATATGAATAATTAGTCTATTAAAACTGTAATTATTTAATGAGCCATGTTGAGGCTGTTTATTTGTTGTTTACATGTTTTTGTACCTCATTGAATTTATTACTATACCGTTTAAACTATTGATCAGAACATTAATTAAATCTGATCTATTCAGATCTATTCTAAATGAAGTATGATGATTAAATTAATTTTTGCATCTGTTTATTTTAGTGGAGGACTGAACAGGCACTTATTGAGCAACAAAATTCACAGATCTCAAATGCCAATACTGCAAACAAGAAACGCAGGTGAGCAAGATGATTAGTCTTTCAGTCTTTGCAGTCACAAACATCTTCACTCATACCTCTCTTTCTCTAAGGAGCTCTGTGTGTCGAATGAGCAGCAGGGACAAAATAAATGTACAGGACCAGTCTAAGGAACGAGGGGTCTCAGGAGGCCTGGGACTCAACGATGAGAGAGAAAGCAGCCCAGGTTTGTCTCTCTCTCTCTCTCTCTCATACAGCAGCATTCAACGTATTCACATATATGAAACATACTTGTACAAGTCAACAGTACAGTCTGTTTGATGATGTTTGTTTTGTTCTCTGTTCTAGAAAGTTCAACAGTGTCGACACCAGAGAGCATTGTTCCCTCTTCAGGGGTCAGACACACACTCCTCTGTCTCAGCTCTTAATTTTAGAATCTCTCTTCTTGTGCATGTGATTAATCACTGTATTTGTGTTCTTCAGATCATTGAGGATAAAGAAGTCAAGGTGAATGATCAGGACAGGGCGAGTCGCACAGCAGTTGTGCAGCCCACCCCTCAGAGGCGAGAGTCACCTGCTGAGAGTCCCAGTAATGCCTCTAGTGATGGAAAGAAGTAAGATAGTTTGATCCAAAGAATTAAATGCTTTACAATTACACTTATTTATTTGATTGATTTTATGTTACTGCTGTACAAATCTTATGTTATCTTATGTAAGTCTTCAATAGCATAGGAAGTATTAGTGATGGCATAACATTCGATCTAACGATCTAAAGACATTTTTATACTAAAATAAAAATTAATTTAAAATATAACAACCCTCTACGGATGCCTTGGTAATAGAATCACCATTGGCAAGTTAATTTTTATTTTTTTTAATTCTCTAGACTTAGACATGTTTTTAAAGGCTGAATAATAATTCCGAATGAGTGAAAAAATATCTGAGCAAAACTTACTCTAACTCAAACACCTGAAGAGTGAACTACATAGAACATAGTTTTAGTTTATTGTTTAATGGTAATTTTATAATTAAAACGGTATTAATTAAATCTCTACAGCAGGTAAACTTATAAAGTTTAGCTGCTGTTTCTTTTTGGTATTGAAGTTTGTATTGAGAATCATTCAACATCATTTTGAATTTAATTATCTTTGCTAAGTCAGTATGTAAATTACTAAGCAGTATGTAAAGTAATATGTAAATAAATGTTACTGTTTAATAAGCCAAGAAGTCTACTCACTAGTCACAAATCGGTATTGGTATTGGTTCAGATCTGTCAATCATGGCATTTGGTTTTTTCATTGTTGTTGCAGTATTTGTTTTGTTGCTAGGCTAAATTTTTTTTGTACAATGAGAACATTTTTACACCTCATATGTCTAATTAGTTTTACACCTAATGTCTAAACGAATTATTTTTGCAGTTGTGTTTGATTTTAGTAGTAGTAAAGAAATTACATAATTTTAATGAAAGTTTAATGACTCAAACAGTCATAATTAAGGACAGGTACTATCCATTTTATAAACTGGATTTAAAATCTGTTCATGAATGGTGATTAAAATATTGTTTTACAGGTTTCAGGCTCCAGTGAGAGACGAGGAGTCAGAGTTTCAGAGGAAAGCTCGCTCGCGTCTCATGCGGCAGTCACGTCGATCAACACAGGTGTGTATTCACAACCCTAAATAAAACTAATATAATGAATAAAACTCATTTAAACAAAAGAAAACCATATTGAGTAGTTTGGCTTAATATTTTGTTAACAACAAAATAAAACCATTATTATTATTATTAAAATAATATTATTAAAAATCATTACTATTAAATCATTTTTTGAATTTTGATTGTCAGGGAGTAACATTGACAGATCTTAAGGAAGCAGAACGGATTATTGTTAAGAGCAATGAACCTCAGCACCTCAGTGTTCAGCCTGTGAGCCCCAACATCACGCTAACACCAGCTGAGAGAGGTGAGACTAATTATTCTTTGATGTTTTTGATTCAGTGTGAATTCTGTATAGATATTGAAAGTTTTCTCTCTGCACTAGACACAGAGCCAGTGAAGGAATCGGGAGATGCAGAGACAAGACTAGGAGTGAGAGATCGCAGGAAAGGGAGGAAAGAGAGACGCTCAACTGGTATCGTTCAGCTGGCTGGAGAGGTGAGCTACAAGCATTCATAAAAACCCAGGGCATTTTCGTTCACACTGAGCATTTTGAATATAAATAGACTTTTAGAAGTATGCTTCTTTGCAGCTTCTCATCTGTATATTACAAAGAATAACAAAGGGTGATTTGGAAGTGTGCGTGTGAATTTTCATTTTAAGCAAATGTTGCCCACAACCAGGTTTCTGCAGTAGAACAGGAGGAGTTTGTGGAGGTTCCCTATTTCATGATAATGAATTTAGCAGCATTCATATGCAAACACAAACAGTACATGACAAAGAGTCTATAATGTAGACTTTAACACTATAATGACATGGTTGTCCCAAAACTGGTATATGATTTGTTTTACAATATTTCTTCTTTAAAATATGCATCAGTAAGTACTTTGGAAAAATCACATATAAATAAACAAAACTTGTGTTTTTTTCTTTATTAATATTTAATAGGGGTGTAAATATTTGTTGTGACTTTGATTGTTTAATCTTATGATTGTGATGTATCATGAAATTGAGTCATGATACAATTTATGAATGATTTAAGTATTTTAAAACAATTCATAACTGTTTCCAAAAAAGGCATTAATGTAATTCGAGGAACAGTTTGCACTGTAGTCAAATATTGACAAAATAATGAATCAAGTCATACATTCACACTATTAGAAATTTTATTTTTTTGTAGTGGACTATTGAATATGCGTCATAGATTTGCACATTGTTATGAAAAATTGAATGAACCGACAATTAAAATATGTACGCGAATTATATTAATGCAGTTTATTACATTGTTGTTGGTATAGTTTTAGTTTATTATTTAATGGTAATTTTATAATTAAAACTGTATTAAATCTTTATAAGTTTACCTGCTGTTTCTTTTTGGTATTGAAGTTTGTATTGAGAATCATTCAACATAATTTTGAATTTAATTAACTTTTGCTAAGTCAGTATGTAAATTACTAAGCAGTATGTAAAGTAATATGTAAATAAATGTTACTGTTTAATAAGCCAAGAAGTCTACTCACTAGTCACAAATCGGTATTGGTATTGGTTCTGATCTGTCAATCATGGCATTCAGTTTTTGTATTCTTGTTGGAGTATTTGTTTTGTTGCTAAGCTGAATTTTTTTGTACAATGAGAACATTTTTACACCTCTGATTTCTAATTATTTTGCAGTTGTGTTTGGTGCCAGTAGTAGGAAAGAAATAACATAATTCAGACATTTTTAAATGACTGACTTATTGACATGGACAGTTATTGACAATTAATGTTTCTTCTGTTCAGACAGATGATATGGATGCAAATGAAGATGCTGAACAAGACAACAGAAAAAGGTTTGTGTTTGTTTTAATAAGGTTTTGTACATTGCCTGGTGTGTAGCTTTGTTCAAGAGGTATATCCTATATGTACTTAGTGTGTACTGATTACATAGCACAGTGTCTTGTATTTTTTGTTGTGATGTCTTTCTCCATAGATGTGGATGCATTCGCGTTTGCCTGACCCTAACCATGGGATTAATTAGTGCACAGTTTTAAATAAGCTGCTAATAAGCTCATGTTGAGAGAGTGATATTGAGACTTTTGTAGTGTTGTTAAGAGTGTTGTTTGTTTTTGTAGCGATCCTCAGTTAGACGATTTCAGACACTCTTCTCTGGATTATAGAAAGGTAATGATTTTTTTTTTTTTTAATTGAACGTTCAGAAACTATTGAGCAATATAGGAGCTGGTTTACACTCTTGTTATGTTATATGTGTTCTCTCAGTTGTATCTGCAGGTGTTGCAAGAGAATGGAGATCTAAAAGAGAAGCTTCAAGAAACTCAGCTGCAGTTAAATGAGAGTAAAGTTCAGCTGGAAAAGCTCAAACAGGTGAGAAGCATTGTTTTCTTGTCCTGAGACCTTGGGATAGGAAATAAATGTTGATCCACTAAAGTGAGTTAGATTTATTTATATATAGTTGTATTTGTTTGTATGTACACAGAATCAAGAGAATGGATCAGACAGACCAGCCCTGCTGGAGCTGGAGAGATTTGTAAGTGTCATGGTTCGGGTGGTGTTTTAGTTGTAACAATGCTGCAATTTGTTTACCTTAGTTAATGCACTGGTATCATGTACTAACAATAATCAACAATTTTTGAATTAATTAAACTTGTTAATTTAAATGTTAAAAATGTATTGATACAGGCTAAAATTAACATTAAGAAAGAAATAATTGTTGGAGGACCATTGAATTATTAGAAAATAATGCGTAGTGCGTTATTTTTAATAATTCAACAATCTTTGTCAGACTTTGTAGATAAAACGCTCTTGTATGTAGGACCAATTTCTAACACATTTTATCTTAAGCACATGTTGCTAATTCAAAAACGTCATTATAAAATTAATAACGGAGGTGAACAGTATTGTCTCAACAACAGTGTCTACTAATAGCAAAAGTTAAAAATTAATTTTGAGAAAATATGTAAATAGTGTGTCCTTTTTTTTTTTTTTTTTTTTTTTCCAATTCTGTTATTTAATGCATTTAATTGCTCTGTCAATGTTTTGGTTGTTTTGCCTTCGTATACTAGATCTTTGAAATAACTGAAATCATTTGGCGAAGTGATATTGAACTGCAATGCAGTCAAGACCTCCATGAAAATTAATTGCACATCATAGAAAAGTCGTCAACCAATCAAAATCAAGCATTCAACAACCCTGTAATATAACCTAGATTAATAAATGTTATTTCACCTAACGCACATGTTAACAAATTATAACCCTATTGTCAAGTGGATTTTTTTGTTTTGTTTTGTTGTTAATTCTGCTCTATTCTTTATTCAGGAAAAGACACTTCTTCAGCGGAGAGCATCTGACTTAGAAGATGAACTCAAAGTAAGAGCTAGAGCTTTTCAGTATTTAGAATGGTTTAGATTTTCAGAATAGATTTAAACACAATTAAATAAGCTAAACAGAGCTGTGATTATTACACTCTTTTAATAGCTGAAAACACAATTAGCATAACATGTAAGAGGTACGAGTTGTGTAGAACACTGTGTAATGATGGATATGCCAGATCTGCAGAAATTTCTACAAATTTCCATGCATATACCGGTTCCGTCTCACTCTGTCCCCCCCCTTCTAGGTGCTTGTGGATTTGCGTGCTGACAACCAGAGACTGAAAGATGAAAATGCAGCTCTCATTCGTGTCATTAGTAAGCTGTCTAAATGAATTTCTGGGTTCTTTGGATTTTTGTTCCTGAATTCATTGGGAAAGTTGCTGTCCCATTGTATGCCAAAAGAACCGCACAGCATTTTTCTTTCCCTCTCTCATCTCTGGGACATATGCCCCATGCCTGGGGTGGTTAGACTACTGTTCTTTAAATGGATATGTACATATGTAAGGCCTTGTTTAGCTGCCACTCTAGACTCATCAAAACTGGAATTTTCTGTGACACAACTCAAGTCCATCTGCTGTTCAGCTGCTCTAGATTATGGTGTTCAGCTCTGATTCAGGGTGCTCTTGTAACATTTGTAATGTTGTTGATTTCTTTTGTGCAGTGTGCTTACTGCTTTTTATTAATAGCACAGCTTATAGCTTTAATGTTCCTTGAAATTCTGCAGACTAGCCATCGCACTTAGTTAATGCCCTTATTGTGCCCTACACTGCGCTGCACTGATGAGAATTTTAAGTAATTTGAAGTTTCAGTTCAGGTTTACTGTTTAGTTTCACTTAGAGACAGCTACCATTGCAATCTTTGCCTTTCAGCGGGTACCTCTAGAAACCTGCAGAGATAGATAAATTAAGATTTTATGATATATAGAATATTGTTCATTATTAACAAA
Organism: Poropuntius huangchuchieni; assembly: GCA_004124795.1. Lineage (NCBI taxonomy): Eukaryota > Metazoa > Chordata > Actinopteri > Cypriniformes > Cyprinidae > Poropuntius > Poropuntius huangchuchieni. The sequence continues at coordinate 7,019 of SCHK01443960.1, forward strand.
AATGATATATTACAGATCATAGATCTGCAATGTTAACAGAACAGGTTAATGTACGTTGAAATAGAAATGAAATTTTAATATATTTTCATATACATTCATGTTTGAATGTACATAAACCACTGATCTGTTAAGAAGTATCTAATATTTGTCAAAGGCTTATTACTGAAATTGCAGTGTTACCAGATTTAAATGTTTAAACTGTGCTTTTTAATGTCATGGCAATGCCAGCTGGGCAGCCATCATCATTTTAGCTTAAAAAAATCATTTTAATATTTCTTGAAATGGTAAACAAAAAAGAAAGAAAAAATGTGCCAAACAGTAACAGCATGCTCAGGGGTCTCTTAGTGAGACAGTAGAAGGTCTTGGGGTAGTGTGTCTTTTTCTCAGTATGTATCTGGATTAACACTGTACTTTAGCTGACTACTGTTCTTTGGACCAAACAGGCATTAGAATGGATCTATTTCTCTATTATTGCATATTTATGAATATATTATATATGGTGAATTTTGATGCTGTTGTGTTTTGCCAGTGGTGTAATCATTTTTTTATTAGGAAGAGACACACAAGTGTTTTGTACTGTGACTATGAGTTTTGTCCTAAACCAAACTGGCGCCATAGGTCAAAGCTTTTAAAGGTTTACCACTGTTTATTTGTGTTTTTTTCCTATAATTATTGCTTTCAGGACTTTGGCATTTGTTCATCCAGCAAGTGTATTTTGCCAAAAATGTGCCTTTCTATATATATTTATATATATAGATAGAATATATCTCTGTTGCTTTGTTAAAAATGTTGGAGTCAGTTATTCTCTCTGACCAATAAAGATCAGTGCAAATGGTTGGGTAACAACCATTAAAGCAATCTGTGCACCAGTGCTTTTATCTCATTCATAAATAAATAATGTCTTGCTAGATATAATTATTTTCAGAGGTCTGATTTCCCATTAATGGCAATGGCAGGAAAATTAAATGAAACGCAGTAGACAAATATGTGGTTACTTGCGAAAGATAAAGAGTGTAACTCATTAAACTCACTCTTGGGAAACATCACAGGACAATTTTATACCAGTCTTTACCGAGTCCTGTTACAAACTTAAAATATGGCTAATGGTGTTCTTCTGGTTTATATTTGTATCTTAAATGTGAAATACATTTTTATTGTAAAAAAATGAGTGGTTAAATGAAATGCATTCTGAAGACAACTCACCTGTCCTCCAGTTAAACTGTAACATGGTAATCTACACACATTACAATGGACTGACTGAACTGAACAATGATTTGTATACATGCAGTAGCTCATTTTAAATATTTATTTACTATAAAGACTAATGTAGAAATATTTTACATGACAATTGGTCACTTTTTAGGTTACACTTTGCATAGTGTATCCCAGCCATTGTCCTGGAGTACCCTTGACAGTACATATTTTGGGTCAATTCCAATCGGAAGTGAGTATTAGTTAGTATGCCCTACTCATCATGAGTATAGTGCAGTGCCAGGAATTTCTTATTTCTGTTAATGTTAGTGCAAATAAATATTTTGCAATAAAGTTAAAGTTATTAATTAAAAATATTGCCTTTGTATCTCAGTTGAAAAACTTTATTTCCTCAAATACTTTATTTATTTGCATTAGAGGTTTTAATAATTACTGCATAGCTATATCATTTTGGTAACACTTTTTATTTTAAGGACCAATTCTCACCATTAACTGGTTGCTTATTAGCATGCATATTACTAGCATATTGGCTGTTTATTATTATAAAACACTTATTAATGCCTTATTTGGCATGACCATATTTTACATCTTTTAATCCTACCCTATACATTAACTTAACAACCACCTCTCTAACTACTAATGAGCAGCAAATTAGTAGTTTATTGAGGAAAAACTCCTAATTATGAATATGTGTTCCCTGTTCTAAAGTGTAACCATAGTTTTAAAATGAATCGTGAGGACAACATGCTCATCCGTGATAAAATTACTTTCTTGAAGTGACCATTACATGTATGGCCTTGTGGGAGGGGCCAGAGGGCCCGGAGGACCCTTATAAAAGTATTAATTTGCTCACTTTTATTTGGAAGTTCACTTTATCCCTTCCCACGGTGCTCTTAAGGAAAAGAATGAGACAAAGACTATTCAAGTTGCACCCTCTTGTGAGTGTTCTTGAAGCTCTTCTTAAACATCCCTATGGCAGCGGGAATTGGCCATGCTGTTAACTTACTATAAGGATGACCAGCAGTCTATTTATATTTAGGCTGCATGCGAAAGCTGAATAGTTGCCTTGCTGCCCTATCAGTGAATGGCTTTGCAGGCAGTGTTTGTGCATGAAGATACTATGGCCCTAGCCTTTTTTTTGTACCCATCACACACTTCTCATACAAAGTGCCCCAAATGACTGCAATCATTGATGCCATTATCTCAAGATGTTGTTGTCATAAGTAAAAACGCACTTACACTTTTGTTTTTATGTGTGCACTAGAGTATGCGTTCAGTGCACGATGCAAATTTTCTCATCAGCAAACCGTGAATTCTCTGTATAATTATTTCAAATGCGCATGTGTGACCGCCTGTGTTTGCACACACTGAGTGAAGAATACTTTGAGACATTCAATTGTGCACGTATAAATTTGGCGCCCATGCCACATACTCGCAGGTCACACATACATGTAGTTTTTTTTTTTCTTTCACTACTTAAGTCTCTCTGCAAGGTAACAACTGGAGATGGAGATGGAGAGGTTTCCTTGCTCTATCTTCCAGCCCATGATTAGGGATCTAAGTCAGCCATCTTGAATGATATCTCAATTCTCTAATTTCACATGAAGAAATGAGGAACAAGGAAGCTCCCGAGGTTTAGGAGAGAGGGCAGGTGTATCCTATGCCGTAGATTCTTCTGGCTTGCTTAATTGGAGTCTGAACTGAACCAACACTGAACTGACATGTATGAGTTGAATAATGCAAGTATTATCTCTTTTAGAGCTGCGTTACAGCAAAATCTGAATTGTCTCTATAATTGGATAGTCTATTACAATTTTGGGCAATGTCAACAGGCAACCAGGAGAGACACAGGACCTGTGTATCATCAGCCCAAGGGAGCTAAAATGCTAGGAAAAAGGAAAAGGGGAAGAACCCCTAGTATGCATTTTTAGAATTATATATATATGAAGAGTTCAGACGCAAAAGCCTTTAAATCCATCTGACGTCTTTCTTTAAAAAATGCATTTTTAT
>SCHK01443961.1:0-10247 GCA_004124795.1 Poropuntius huangchuchieni
GCAATTGCCGCCAATGCACAATATATGCCTCAATCACGTCTTCCGCGCAAGTTAAAAAATTTCAGCTCGAGTAGAAAATCAGTGAAGAGCTTATTGACACATTGTTGAATCAAAAAAATGGAGAAGATCATCCCGCGAGTAATCTAGAGCGATAGCACAATTCGAATATTCGATTTGAATAATGTACACACCATTAGTCAGAAGAAAAAACTTTTTACTGTTACTTTTTTTTGGTTTATTTTCTGTTAAAATAAATAAATACATGTTATTTTTGTTATTTTTATTTAATATAGTGTGTTTTGTTTTATTTATTTATTTTTTGTTGTGTTTTATTTAGTTTTAAGTTTAGTTTATTGTTTTATTTTGTTTTGTTTGATAGTTGGAGGGGACAGCTAAAAAGGAGAGTTACTTCAGAGGCAAAGCAAGTATTTACATTTGGATAAAAGATTGCAAAATACAACTTTTATTACTTCATAATAACCTCATAATAACATACACCAATCAATCGTTCACCAGAAATGTATTTAGAAAATAAATAGGGTCCATTTGAATTTCGTGTTGACTTCAAGAGTAGAAGTAAATGAATACATTTGTCGTTTGCTTTTTTGCTAGTAATTGCACTCAAAATCTTGTTTTTTTCCAATACCCGGCCAATAGTTCCATGGAAGAAGAGTACAAAAGTGCCTGAGTAGGCGAGAGAAGACCAACAGGAAGCCATGTGGTCAGTGAGAGTGTAATCTGTCCCTACTTCACACTGTGTCATTTCCCTATGGGGGAATGGATGCGCTCGGCAGTGGGAGCTGGCACAGAGAGAGAAGCAGCCATTACTGGCGCAGCCGGAGCTCCCGCAGAGACAAAAGAAATTATAAATATCACTACACTGCCACGACACCCTGCTCTCACAAAGCCTCTCATTATCACCACCAGAGAATGTCAGGGAAGAAATAAAGACTAATGGACTAACCTCTCCTACTAATCGTTTTTTAGACGCACTCCCACAAAGTGCTGCTTCCCTCAAGGAAAATTAGACTTTCTATTTTTAACCTGCTAAAAAAATGGCAACAGAGATAAGACTCTTCGCTGCCAAGTGATCGGCCTTTTCAAATGCAGCAACTTTTCAGACTTGGGTTTCTTTTTCCTTGCTGCTTGATTTTGTCTGCTTAAATAACTTTCATTTCTGTGCCGGTGTGACTTTTGGTATTTATTTAACCATTTAGATTACATGCTCAAAGATTAGTCGTTATTAGGAATGATGGATTAATCCTAGGCATGAAATTCCAAAGTGTCATTTTTTTTTTCCTATTGCACAACAATTAATAGGATTTTCCGCCATAACGGGATTGTGGTTTAGGTTCTTTATCTGAAGCAGTACAATAGCTGTAAATATGAATTTAAAAGATCAAACAACTTTGGTTCTATTGTTAAGTAGCTTATAAAAGGAGGGAAAATATGTCACAGCACACGGGGAGGCGGGAGGGGGTTCGCTTTGCACTCGTATCCATAGCTTGAGCCCTTGAGCCGGGGCTCTCTATACAGAGATCAGCCCTCAGAGCTTAAAATTACCCTTCTGTCCATTGAAACGGTTCGCCTGTGCTTTGAATTGTGGGTAGAGTCTGCAATGAATCACAACATAGCATTACTCTTTCATCCCTAAACCAATTCTAATGTCCCCGTGCCAACGCTAATATAAAGTATGGCTCGTACTTCCAGAGATTAGGAAGCTACCGCAATGTCCCTGGCAGGAATCTGATCATTATATTAGCACATACTCTACAGATGAGAGAACTGCGCAGAGTTAGTCAAGGCCACTGTGTGTTTATACAGCACTAACGTGTGGTTTGTTTTGCCTTGGTGTTCATTAAGGAAAACAACAGTTTTCCTGTGCAATAATCACAGCCTCAGCGCTGACTGGAATGCAGCGGTTTTCCTGTTCGTTCAGTCTGTACGCTCACATTTAGCCCTGCATTGAAATCCAAGGCCGTGTATTCGGATATAACGCACTAGAAAATTCCATGACCCCCTTTTTGGAGCTTTATCCAGTCGGATACCGCAGTGTAAAAGATGCCAATGTGGCCTGAAAAATCAGCTCTGTGCCTGTGCACATTTCAGCAGAGGAATCTTTTAGAAGCATAGCCTCGAATTCGCCATGGTTCACGAGAGATTAGTGGTGCTAAATTTGGATCCCATTTGAACAGCATTGTATCCCGGAGGTCAGTTTAATGTAAATGTGATGAGAGGATTATAACCCAGGGATGGATTTTCACATGATAAAATGCCACTCGGTGGAACCATGTGCTGATGCTCAGTCAGATGGAACTGAAATAACAGTCAGGAGCTCGGTGGAGTGCTGGTGATGGGTTCTTTGTTAGAAATCCAAATTGTACCTGGGTAAAGTATCTTATTTTTTCAAATCGTGGAATCGAATGTAAAAAAAACACATGAATGTAAAAGATTTTGTTTTTAATAGTTTAATTAACGTAAAAATAGTATTCCCTAGAGTGCAGTAACTGTCTTTTTATGGGACTTACTAATGCAGGTGCAACTCTGCTACAAATCAAACCAGAGACATTGGAATAAAAGCTCAGTCTCTTGTGTTTGTGAGGTCATAATGGATATGCTAATGAGGCAACTGTTACCTTTCCATTGGTGCACTGTACGGTTGTGAATCACTGTCATGGTGAAATGCAGCTCTTGCCAAAATGCCCGTGCTGTTGTCTCCACAATGCAGATGCCTGTTCTGACAAACCTGCCTAAATCGTGCTATTATCGCTATAGGCTCTGGTGTGACGAACCCGTGATTCACAGGTGCAAACATTGACATGGTAATCTCTTCCGAGAGCCAAGTGTAAAGGACTGACTTCAAACAATAAAAGGAAGCTAAGAGGCGAATCAGTCTCATCTATTCAATTCTTTGGCCAGGCTGCATAATAAGCAGAGTCCTGTCAGGCGTTGCAGAAAAGAGGGGAAAAAACACAAAGCATAATAAACAAAGCCCCTATTGCTTCTGTTCCTGACAGCACTGCTGCTAAACTTTGAACAGTCGTTATTTACACCATTCGGTCCCCTCTTCAGTGCAGCTGTCGCTACGACATAAAAAGAGAGAAGCGCGCTCGCTCCGAGCCAGCAGTCAGCAGGGAACAGGGGAAAAAGGGGCTAGAGAAATGGAAGAAAATAGAGGGGTGGTGGTAGTTAAGCGCACAAAATCACACAAGAAAAAACAGGCAATGGTTTACAGTTGGAGAGGAGAGTTACTGATTGTGCTCGTGAAGGTAAGGCCTAAAAGCCAGAAGGCTGCAGAAAGTTGCTTGCTCTGCAGATGCCAGATAACACCTCCAGGGGAATGTGCTTTGCACCTCCAGCATGTGCGAAGTCACACAAAAGAGCAGCGTGAAGGACAAAACCAACCCTGGAACTGGGTTTTACAACTCCGTGCTAATACACTACAAGAGGGCAGCTAAGCTAGGATATTAGCGCTCTGTTATATGTAAGCAAAGTACTGTTTATAATTCTGAACATGTCGTTTACCTTTGATCACTTTGTCCCTTTAGCCTCTACATGCAAGTCACGAAGCGACAAACAATAGCTTCTATATCTTGACATGTTCGAGCACACAAGCAAAGCCCTGTTCACTTAAACTCATCACCGTGTTTCGGCTAATTACAATTGTTGGACTGCTTTGCTTAATCATATGTGATTCTCTGATGTGCAGGCATTGCCTACATTTGTTAGCCCTCTTGGACCACCTAGCGCTGATAATGCATGCAAATCAAATGGAAGGAAATATTGCGAATGTGTTCGGACAGTGTAGATTGTATATCTCTAATGGCTGCCTTATTCGTTTAGGGATGATTGCTCTGGTGCCAATGATTAATCCCTCCAGGACTTAATGGTGTCAAAGGGATACAAAAAAGGAAAGAGAGAAAAACAGACGAACAGAATTGGAAAGCATAATTAATGGATTCAGATCCTGTTAAACAGCCCCCTTACAGAGCAGATAGTAAAAACAGGGTGCACGGAACCGGCACCCAATTTGTTCACACTTTGTTGTAGTAATAAGATCCAGGCCTCCCTCGTGCAGTGGATTGGATAATTAACTCCCTGGGATAAATGCAGAAGAAAGGGGGCCCCCCTTTTGATTTATCATATGGGGGAGATGGCGGCCTTTGCAAACTGCTATTACATAAATTGCTTTTTCTCAATGTACTTTTCACACTGACAAACTAGGTTGGGAAGTGTAGATAATAAGAAAGAAGCAAATGTCAAGAAACGAGAGGGTGATGTTAATATTTGTCATAAAGGAAAGCTTTTAAGTGCTCTTTTCTTGACATAAATGCATTGCTCAAAAAATGGTTCCACAGCTAAAAGAAGAATACATCTAAAACGATTTGTCAGACCTATTCAGACATGCTCTTGCTACAGTTCCTTTCTTTTTTCTTTTTGATGTTAGATTTTGTAATTGACAAAACAGGCGCTACTCTAGAGACCTCTGACTGAATGCCGTTCTTAGAAACTGCTGTCTCAGAGAACCAGCAAACTGCGTGACTCAGGTCATGCTAATTTCCGTTGCTACGATGTGCTTCACCTTCCTGCTTTGTGTAATCCTGTCCAACAACTCCTTTGGAATGTGAAGATAAACCTTTCCTGCCATTGTTCCTTACAGAAGCCCCCCCCCCTTGGGTTAGTAGACACATTCCTTCAAAGGAGGGCCTTGGTTTAGTGAATAAGGTGCAATTTCCATTGTCTGTTTCCTTTTGCGAGTCTAGATGTTCTGATGCTGATTTATGTACTCATTACTCTTGCTCTTCTCTCTTTCAGAAACATGTGAAGACCCTGGTGCGGCACTGGACCATAGAGTTAGCCATCAGACCACGAGGACGAAGGTTAAGCCTTCTGGTACTTCTTTAAACTCTTCATTTTCTAACCTGTCGGGTCCCTCGGACCATGGAGGGACAGCAGGATTCAAAGAGGACTTTGAAACAAAGCCCTGGATGTGGTTCCAAATTGTCCTTTACATGCTGGTTGTTAGTCTTAATCTTGCCTTTAGTGTCCTGTGAACAGTCCTTTACAACGTTTCACCCTGAGCGACGAGAATGGGCCTTCAACCACATGACGGTTCACAAGACGACAGGAGCACTCTACATTGGTGCTGTCAACCGCGTCTACAAGTTATCAGGCAACCTGACGCTCCTAGTATCCCATGATACTGGTCCAGAAGATGACAACAAGGCCTGCTACCCTCCACTTATCGTTCAGCCTTGCTCTGAACCTCTGGTTTCTACGAACAACATCAACAAACTTTTACTCATCGACTACTCTCAGAACCGACTACTTGCCTGCGGAAGCCTCTACCAAGGTGTCTGCAAACTGCTACGGTTGGACGACCTCTTCATCCTGGTGGAGCCCTCTCATAAAAAGGAGCACTACCTCTCCAGTGTCAACCAGACGGGCACCATGTATGGCGTCATCGTGCCCTCACAGGGCAAGGATGGGACCCTCTTCATTGGTACAGCTGTGGATGGGAAGCAAGACTACTTTCCAACCATCTCAAGTCGGAAGCTTCCTCGTGACCCGGAGTCTTCAGCTATGCTGGACTACGAGCTACACACTGACTTTGTTTCATCACTCATCAAGATTCCCTCCGACACCTTGGCTCTGGTCTCTCATTTCGACATCTACTACATCTATGGTTTTGCCAGTGGCAATTTCGTTTACTTCCTGACAGTACAACCGGAGACTCCTGAGAACAGCATGTCTTCCAGCGGGCCCTCAAACGACCTGTTTTATACCTCTCGAATCGTCCGACTCTGCAAAGATGACCACAAATTCCACTCCTATGTGTCATTGCCTATTGGTTGTGTCCGAAACAGAATTGAGTACCGCCTTCTACAAGCAGCCTACCTGGGCAAACCTGGACGAGTGCTTGCAGCATCCCTCAACATTAGCGCTCAAGACGATGTGCTCTTTGCTGTCTTTTCCAAAGGTCAAAAACAGTACCACCATCCACCTGATGACTCGGCCCTCTGCGTCTTCAGCATCCGGGACATCAATGCACGGATCAAGGAGCGTATGCAGTCCTGCTATCAGGGAGAGGGAAACTTGGAGCTCAACTGGCTGTTGGGGAAGGATGTACCTTGTACCAAAGCGGTAAGAAACCTTTTTTGTTATTACTAGCCACAGCAGCTAGCTTACTAATTAGCTTGTTCAACCAGCTTTGAATGTGAAGCATTGTTAGATGTAGTATCTGAAACCCTAATCATGGAAGCTCTTTCCAAATTGCACTACTTTAATTGAGCTTGTTGTGTGCATGGTTTATTTAAGAGCTTTATTATGAGTTCTCTGCCTTTGAATGCTGTTCTCTTGGCGCAATATACATTTTTGCCCTCTAAGAAACTGACAGTTCCCATGCCTGCTTCTGCTCACTAGAAAACCTCAGTAGATCAAAACAGTCAGATGGGGAATTGTTACTAATTTTATGTTTTCTTTGGAATGAAGATATGATCTGCATCATAATGTTTATGTTGCTGGTTGGCATTCTTGCATATCCATATTTCATTCTTAAGAGTGTAACAGGATACTATCCAAGCAATCCTTTTGACCCCACAACCTACAGGATTAAATGTCAGACATGGCTAGGGTTAGTCTAAGCATGAAAGCACATCACAACAAATCCCATAAAATCATTTCTAGTCTAATTTTTTCAGTGTTCTCACCCTATGTAAACACTCCTTAAAAACGTGCTGAAATGCAAGTAAATCTAGAATCATATTAATTTTTCAGGGCTTACTTACAGTACCAGTCGATTTTGAAAATACGTAGTTTTAAACATTCCTAAATTCATCCAAAAAAGGAGGATGTGACAGGAAGTCACATAAAAGACCATATGAAATTACTCAAGCGTTTTCTTTGTTCTTCACTAGTCTTGCTCCCAAAAGACCACAGTCCTCCAGTTTTTGCTGTTTAACTGGTGGTGTAAACAAATTGATTTAAAGGCACTAATAGTTCTTTGTGCATATGTTTATTTACAGGTCACCACACTGACAAGTGGTGTGTTGATGCTAATGTAAATATATATTTTTATGGCTGTCAGTGATCGTTTTGCATCTGTGTGCATGAAATTTAAGAGAGAGTCTTAATGACAAACTATTGCTACGTGGTTTTCTCCAGGGCATCCTTTATTAGCTTCAGTAAATTCGCCATTAGCATGATGTCAGAGGTGATTGTCACTCTGAGGAAAACATTATTGAGTGTCTGAGTAGGGTGGTCTTCATAGTAGCAGACTCCACTCTGGCCCCATTAAGGACCCTAGAGGATCCCCTGTTTGACCCCAGGGGGGCCGTCAGTGGCTTATGATGTCAGCCAGCCCTCCTCCATGTTTTTCTAGGCCTCATTAAAAACATTGCACTAGAAACCTCCTGCGTCTTCTCTCTTGGTACTGAAGGAATGTCAGGATTGACTGAGGAGGAGGTCTGAGATATAAAAACATGTAGATATATGTTCTGTAAAAACTCCTCAGTTGATGCCGTTCAATAAATCTATGGTATTATGCAGGTAGATTTGTAGCGTTTAGTATGTGAGCTCACAGAAATCGCCACAACTCACCACCCTGTTGCTGTCACAAAGCTTTTTTTACTCCCTTTTCATGACCAGTAGGAGTATGAAAATATTTTTACAGTGAAATAATCCTCCTCAGACTGTTCCGTTTGCCATTCAGGCTCGTTTTACCTAAAAAAAATACTGCTAAAAATCCCCAACCGTGATGTTTTTGTTTAATTTCCTGTCAGTTATTTTAGGCTATTTTTGATCACTGGAAACATGGCCTCTGCGCAGACTTCAGTCTAGTTTCTTCGGCTCCAGTGTCTCTGCTGAATTACAGAGAAAGTGAAACTTAGAGACACACTGGGTGATAGAAGGAGGAAGAGAAGTCATAAGCCGAGAAGGCCGAATGAAAGATTTATCACAGAGCCCAGCTTGCAACTGTCTTCCTGCCTGGCCAACCTGCTCGCAGCTTCACATCCAGCCCTTTGATGCTATTCACTCATTCAGCCGGTGTTACGTTTCATCAGGCTGCCTGATCAAGCCTATCGCACTGCCTGTTTCAACAGTGATCTAAGGAGGACATTCTATTGATCAGGTGGCTTCCAAAGGGACGACCCTCATCCTGATTTGTGTATGGGACAATAACCCCTACCTGAAACAGCAGTCATGGGAAATGAGTTCAAATGATATGTTTGAATATCGAATCAGGCACTTTAGATAGGTTCCAAACAAAGGGCACAAAAAAAATTGATGCTGAATGTTTAAAAACAATGTTTTTGTTTTGTTTGTGTTTTTTTGTTTTGTTATGTTTTGTTTTATGCTTTCGTTTTTTGTGTGTGTGTGTGTGTGTGTTTTTGCTTGTTTTTGCTTGGTTTTGCATGTTTTTACATGGTCCGATTTCTGTTTTCCCTCTTTAACTGAACAACATTTATAGAATGTAGTAATCGATAAAAATTAATCATATTTATCATATTGATTGGTTATTCAATTCTATGCATGTAGAAATATAACTTCTTCTACATTAGCTCAAATCAAACTGATATATTTAAAGTAGCAAAATTTATGTTGCCATCTTTGCCAGATTTCATTTGTGATTGATGCTATTGAACTATAAGACTGGCAAACCATTTTCAAAATGTTGGTCTTTCCCTATTGAAGTACTGTATATATGTAGAATGAATCATTTTCTCTAAATTAGCATAATACTTCCAAGACTAGAACATAGCTGCCCTAGGGCATTACCAAGATGAATGCAGTATGGACTGACTTAAAAAGGACTTTGCATACAAACATTGAAATAATGTAGCCAAAGGCCAACTGTTTTTGAGGAACAGATCTGAAAATCTCTAAGGCAGTTATTTTTGGACTGGAAAATAAAAGAAAACACGATGAAGAAGGGCTGGAACGAGATCTGCCGAGTTCAAGGCATTTACATCCCTGCTTTATTGCCGTCCCCCAGCTTGTGAAGGGCTGGGAGGCAGTAAAGATTTTATAGCGTGAGCCTGTAGTCGAGCAGGCTGATATTAAAGGGCTGCGGAGTGTTGGGGACGAGCAGTGCTGTGTTCAGCATCATGACCGAGCACACAGTATCCATCCCTCTTACTCTACATGGCACTTTGAGGCCAGTGTCAGTCACAAACTCCGATGACCTGAATCTAAACGCCACCGAGTGTTGTAACTCGCCGCCCAAACTCAAATGGGGATTGATAGTGGCCCATGCATGCATGTGACATGAAAAATGGGCCATAGACCCTCCCATTACATTGTAAATGTTTACAAGCTTCAATCTCTTCAGAGATGCAGGGGTAGAGCAATAGAGATCAAGCAAGGGGAAAAAATATGGGTTTGTTTGGCCCTGTGAACACACATTTTACACTCTGACTAGTTTATTTGTCTACTAACAGTATCCAAAAATTGATATACATGGAGAACCAGAGTATTCTGTACATTTCCATTCATTTCCAGTCTTTCTTTGTCTTGCTAAGACTAATAGCTAACATTATACAGCATGTCACAGATGCAACCAATAAATAATATAATTTTACTTGTTCTTTACTTGTTGCACACTAAAAGTATAAAGATAATCATGTTTAAATTAACTTGTTAGTGTAAACTAGTACACCACTGGAAATGACACAACAACTGAGGGGGGGAAAAAAATAGCAGAAATAAAGGCAGCTATTTAAAAAAAAAAAAAGAAAAAGATTATAGCTGGCAAGTATTAATAAAAACCCCAGCAACATAAAAGTGCCTGAACTTATAAAAACACAAGATGATTAGATCATTTAAATCATCTGTATAGGTGTTGCTTTCGGCTGGTGTGGTGTGTAAGTGTGTGTGAATGTGCTTTCGTCCCCAGCCGGGGTGAGCTACACTATTCTCATAGCACAGGGTAATGAGGCAGTCAGGGAGCCCGGCAGGACTCACCAGAGCAGAGCGGGAACATGTCTGCCCAGCTGAACAGAAAACCAAGCGTCTGGCTGGGGAAACCACACTCAATGGTCCGGTTACTGTCTCCCCTCAGAAACTGAACTCGAGTCAGTATTCTCTAGCCTTCTCTGCAAACCCAAACTACCAGCTAGTTGGGCGTCACTTGATAGTGTGATACACTAGTAAAACTGAATCCCAAGCTAACCGTAAAACACGTAAATGTCAGAGAATTATTAAATAGTGATTTCCATGCTTTAAAAAGTCTTGGAAAAATTCAGAGT
>SCHK01443968.1:8490-22361 GCA_004124795.1 Poropuntius huangchuchieni
AAAAAAACAACAAAAACACCCCCAAAACAAAACATGTCTTTAATTTTGCCTCACATTTTCTTCACCAGAGAATCAGAGAATAAGTGCTAAAATTAGCTTTCAGACATGTATAATATTTTTGTATTTTGTATATTTTTTGTAAATTTTTTTGCAATGATCTAAATATAAATTGATTGATTGATTGACTGATTTAACTAGTGTTTATTCTTATATTATATTATTCATAAGTGTATTTTGCCTTAAAACACTTCAAATTTGTTTATTTATTTATTTATTGAAAGCTTTTCATTATAAAATGTTTTTATTAATTTATTTATAGAAAGTTTTATTTCTTTATTTATTTGTTTGTCAACAAGTTATTCTGATTTCACTTTTTGAAGCAGCATCTGTGTATTTCTGGACTTTTTCAAACTTTTTGCAATCTTTTTCCCCACCTTGACTGATAACACTAAGAATTGGAAGCATTTTTTTATTAAAGTTTTTCTGAAATGTTATATTTATATATGCAAATGAGACACTAAATAAACACACTAAATTTGCATAAATGTCCAGAACAGAAATGTGAATAACCAGGTATAAAGGTAAAGGTTTCTTTTATATATGCATAGCCAACAACTCTGTACATCACTGATGCACATCTCTTGAATTGCAATACCATCATCCTCACACATACTACTCCTACGGTACTTGTGCACATTAAATATTTTGTACTGTGTTTGCCATGATATACATTAAATAGTAACATACAGAATTTAGGATATCATGAAAAAGAAAAGTAAGATGTTATTTTACTTTTTTGAAAGGAATAAATATTCAAATGACATAACATTACCTCCAGTACTATGATTCTGGTGCCCTTTCTAACCTCTACACTCTGTTGTTGCCTATCCTCTTTAGAATGACCCCAGAAGGTCATCTTCTGACATGCTCCCTATTTAGACAAGGCAAAACCAGAACTGAATATGAGTATCATTGTGAACCCCTGGATGAATGAAATATCCAGCAACTTAATTACTTAGGATTTTTAGACATTCATCTATAAACAGAATCATAAATGCTTTCACCTTCTGTGTCTAGCAGTCGGGGCGCTTGGGCAAAGGTTGTGTTTACTGCTTTCTGAACAAACATTTAAGAAACTACTGAAAAAGATCTTCAGGTTAAAGTTATACCTTCACAATACTTTCAGAAACCTGCAGAAATCACCTTTTTCATGACCATGAGATTCTAGTCTATAGATCTGTGGTACTGTGAACCGTGTTCGAAGAACTCTTCTCTCAGATATCTTCAGCTCAGGGTCATTGACTCTGAATGAATATAAAAACCAACAAGATGCTTTTTGCTATGGTGGATATAACAGGTATACCTGATTCAGACACATATAGGATAGTCACTACACCATCGCACAGGTTAAAAGGACACTTTGATGAAGGTGCACTGTTGAACCCTATTGGGCTCTAAAGAAAAACAGTATGAAGGTTTACCAAGAAGTTGATGATCCTTGGAGCCATTCAACATCTTATAGTGGGTTTATTCTTTGGACATTCATTTATAATAGACTTAAATGACATCTAATAAGCAAGGATGCGTTCAATGAATAAAAAAATACAGTAACGACATTTATAATGCTATAATATTTATTTCTATGTCAAATAAATGCTGTTCTTTGAACTTTGTAGTTATTAAAGAATCTTTAAAAATATATATGTATTACAGTTTTCACAAAATATTAAGCAGCACAACTGTTTTCAAAAATTATAAGAAATGTTTCTTGAGCAAATCAGCATATTAAAATGATTTCATCGTGTGACATTGATAGCTGCTGAAAATTCAGCTTTTCCATCACAGGAAGAAAGTAGTTATAGTTACTTATATAAAATAGTTTATATATATTAAAATAGTAAACAGTTATTTAAAAATGAAATAATATTTCACAATGTTACTTTTTACTTTTTTGTTTTACTGTATTTTTGACCAAATAAATGCAGCCTTGGTGACCATAATAGACTTCTATCCAAAAAAAAAAAAAAAAAAAAAAACCCTGCGTGGTAGGGAAGAAAATAGCACTACATTCTCCACAATCCTATAACTGGCTTGTGACTGTTATGAATGAATGAATAATTGAATGAATGAATGAATAAATAAATGAATATTTGAAAATGGCATATACTTTTATTCAAAACAACTTCAATTGTATTTGAAGTATACATTTGTTAATTTCATGCATTCTCTGGGATTTGAACATGTGATCTTAATGTTGCTTGCTGGACATTTTCAGCAGCATTCATTCATTAAAAATGTATTTATAATGGGTAAAAATAAATAGAAAGGAGGTGGTTACAGTGTTTTAAATTATGGCTGCAGAGTTTTTGTCTCTTTAGTTTTTTTTTGGAGCAGATTCTATAGCTATCCATGTTTCTTTTAGTACCTTGTAGCCACAGGGAGCATTAAAACCCTTTGTTGTAATAGAAAAATTAAGCAGTATGGAACAAAGTGAAGAAGAAATGTCAAGAATAAAACAGGTTGTCAGACAGGAGAGGGTCTGCTGAAGCTGGGTCTGCTGAGATAATGTGGCCACGAACAGAGACACAAGAGTAGGTGACATTTCTGAGTGGCAGCTTTGTTTTCCTGGTCACTGCTGGCCAGGTTTAAATAAGAATATTAAGAAGCAGAATAATTCTTTGATTTTGCCTAAAGCAACAACAAGCTGTTTAAGCCTTAATTAATTTTTAGGCTTATTTATTTACCTCTGGTGGAGCAACAATGAATTCACAATAACATGTTTTAATTATTTCTCTTGTTTGCAAAAGTACATTTCTTGGAATTGAAAGTATTGTAAATATACACATGTCTGAAATATAAAAAGTCTTGTTTCTACCATGTTAATAGTGTATTCAGAGCACAGTACTGTGATTTATAAAAGCTCTTTGCGTGCATGCATAGTTATTGATGTGACTTGATTATAGTCCGGAGAGGTTGTGCATGTACAAGAAGAAATGGATAAAAAGGGTGGAAATCTAGCATTGATTTGTGTATGTCTGAAAGTGAAAAAACCTTTCCACGTACACTGATTTGAAAAGAAACAGTGGTTTGAATGGATAATCAGGGGCATTTTGTTTGTTTGATTTTTTGCTGAGAAAAAAAAAACCCTGTAAAAATACCCCTTAATTTGCGAATAAAGATGTTTTGTTGCTGTGCTTTTCATGTTGACTAGACGTTTCTGCTTAAGACCCATAACAGTGACTGATGTGTGATTAATTGACAATGTATCAAGGAGAACAGAATAAATAACATCAAAGAGTTTATTCTGTACACGCACATCCGCAGACAAAACAAAAAACAAATGCAGGTGGGTCTGACAAATGTTGTACTATGTGTCTCAGATGTGGCAAGGATGTTTATTAGCTCCTCAGATTTTCAAGATTTCTTTTTCAGCAGTAAATCCCACAAGTGAAACTCTACAAGAGTGCTTTTTGTTATGATTTGAAAGAGCTAGTGAAATACTTTTCTTTGGAATTTTTAAGATTCTTTCAAAATCCTTTAGGCTTTATTGGCTAAAATGAGCTACATTGATGTTACTATTATCTTATTCTAAAGAAAACTAGCTTAAACGTTAGCTCTATTCAAAATCGAGTGAGCTGCCTCACTGCCATAGGCAGCTGTAGCATGCACATAGATAGTTCCATTCTTATTAAATATGTCTTTTTTCAATAGAAGTGTATTTAGTTTAAGGTAAATTCATTCTCTTTCTCTTGCCAGATCATTACAGTGCATGTCATATTCATTTCCAGCTGTGGCATCTGTCAAGGTGCTGAATCTTGACAAACACAATGTGTGAAATGTGATTTACGCCTGACCTATGAAAAGTTCAGGTGAAAACAACTGCAGGTGCAGTGTGATTGGAGACAGGCTGGTGTTGTTTGGAGTGGCTGTAGGGACACGAAAGAGAAGGAAGGTGAAGGCAGGTGGAGGTGGAGATGTTTGTTAACAGCTAACAGGTGTTTGCAACAGTTTGTTAACAGGCAACAGAGGCGGCCAGGACTGGTCACTTGTTTTGTAGAGCAGGGAAGCTTCACAGAAAGCAACAAAGATGCAGAGAGGTGATCTTTTCTGTTTTGTTGTATTGAAGGGCTTGTGAATTACTTTTGTGAGGTTATACACTCTTTGTTAGGTGCTATTCCTAAGGTTTTACCACAAGGCTTTTGTTTTTACAACTATGTGAAGGTCAGATACAATCTGGCCACAGAGCTCTGTGGGTAACTTTCTCAAGAAGGGAAAAAACAAAAACATATTTTAATGAAAATTATACATACTTTACCCTAAATTCTTATTAGCATAAGGCATTTTAAACTTTTACTTTTTGTGCATTTTCTATTATTCTCAATAGCAGTTGTCATTGAATATTGTCCTACTGTAATAGTAAGTACTGCAAAAATGGATGCTTTTGTGCAATAATCAAAAAGGACTACTATGATGTATAAATACATCATTGTTTAAACATAGCAATTCTTTACTTGTAACAAAAATTAATTCAATTCTTGACAGGTTTCATGTTTTTCCCTTCTCCTATGCTTTGCTTCATGTGTTTCTATGTGGATTAATGTTTGGAGCAAAGATCACCTTGTCCGTAATAATTAACGATGTCTTTATTTAGGCTGGACTTTTTCATTACTCATAGTAACGTGTTTACCTGCAAATCCTAGTGGAAAGCAGAGAGTTTTCTGCTTCGTAGTAAATCCAGACTTTACTGGGCACATGCAATTTAATTTCCGTTTATATGTTTCATGGTGTTTGAAATCGTTGTGAGATGGAGACATTCCAACAACATCAAGTAGCGTGTTTTATTAGGTTTGTTTAGTGAAGGTGAGTGAGAAAGAGATTGCAAGGTGGATGATGAGTATAAATCATGAAGAAGACATTTAAGGTGATGTCCTAAAAGAGTCCCCCAGCAGCCTGGAGACAAACCTTTGTTACAAACGAGCGAGAAAAACAAATTAAAGGCCAACTATTGTGCATTTCACATTTAATAGGGTTTGTTATTGTGACTATGAAACAGTAGCAAACTACCCAACCATGAACACTGGCTCTGCAGACATTTGTACGGGCAGACCACACAGCTGTTTTTGTAATGCTAATTCACTTTCAATTTGTCCAGATTTATCATGCCTTGCAGTACTTGTACTGTAAGACTGCAGAATGGCTTTTCAGGTTTATCCTATGTTTCCTGTATATGTCTTAGAAGAGTTTATTTCATCAAATGAATTTTTGAGACACATTTTGAGTAAAAATATGCTTGTAATCTTGGTTTAAACATTTAAGGTGTATTTCTTCTTATCTAAAGCTCAAATATCACATCCAGTAGGCTTTCTTTAAAAAGAAGGTAATATTATGCAGGCATGTACACAATCACTCATGCACATTTATGAAAATTCTTATTAAAAATAGCCCTTTGTGGGCTGTTGAAATCCTTAGTTACCCTCTTATCTATTAAAAGCTTAGAATTATTACTACATATGAAGTTTCATATGAAGTGATGACTCATAGTTATGGCTGTGTTAAATTACTTGATCTTGTTTCACTAAAAGTAAATCAGTTTTTCTTTTATGGTAGTTATTGCACTTTCATTATGTATTAAATAAGAGGCAGTGGATAGTTTTTGTTTGCCAGGACTTGAAGGCGAAGTGTGTAATTGAAGTTTTGAAGTTAATTTTGTGTTTTACAAACAAAATAACTTCAAACATAATGGTTGTTTCCAAACAGGTATTTCAAACACCTTTATTTGGAAAACACGTAATCCCGCTTCAAACCGTTATTTTGATGTGAAAGCTTTTGATGTGTTTTCTGTGTGTGTAGGCTCTCTGTGTGAACTGCTTTCCATCACATGCACATTATTTGTGTAGAAAATGGGCTGTAGAAAACAACAAGATTGAAGTGTCATCCAGTAAAAGCATGGTTAGGCATGTTATTCTTTTGGTTGGCTCCTCAGTCTTTGTACTAAGCGCTTTCATCTGTTCAGGCATCTGTTTTTTCTCTTATTTACAAATTTACAATCACATGAGGTTAATCATGAAAGACATTCTCAAAGCAAAGTGCTGTAATCGTTGTCATTATCAGACTGGCATTTCCTGTCTTTTGAAGTACAACTATCAACTGCAATCAAATGTGTTTGTTTATGGTGTCATCCTTAAATTGTAAAATAACACTGCTGTTTGTTTTCAGTGTTTTCAGTGTTATTTTAGTACTATTGAAATACAATAGTTTTGAATCAGTTTATATTAATTATTATTATTGTTTTTGCTTTTTAATTTTAGTTAGTGTTTTAGCAGTTTTGTTGTGTATTTAGTAGTTTTGTTAAATATACATTTGTTAAAAATAAACACAGCCTTTGTCAGAATGCAGAGTCCGTCTCCATGGAAAAACCTGGGATCTTTTGCTCGAAAACGCAGAGATTAGTTGAAGCAAAACTTACCAAGCTCAAACTTCCAAACCTTATGTAACCAACCCAGGTCATAACCCTACACCATATTTTTTGATTCTCACTTTTCCTAATCTAATCACGTACTTGACCCTTTGTGCACTGCCCAAAAGTAAGATCCAACCGTCATAAGGAATAGCCAGAAGATCTCGCTCAAGGGTGGAACAGATACAATGAAGGACAGAATCGAGTGATCTGTCTGCTGCTAGTACCGGAACAAATAATTTTGGTTGACATTTGAGTTCTATCTAACCTCTTGTCCTACTACAGGGCTAGCTCTCAATCATATGTGCTTGTACAGAGGGAATCGTGTGTTTGTGCTGCTGATGTTGAGAGGTCAATGAGTTGTATAGAACATCCTCAAGCCATTTCTATCTCTCTCTCTCTCACAGACACTCTCTCTCTTATTTTCACTCTTACTTTCTGCCCTCTACCCTTCTCTATCTCTCTGTGTCTCTCTAGAGAACTGGCTCAACATATCTCCTCTAGTCACTGCATCCCCTTCACTGCTGCTATTTTCTCTCTCCAAAGACGTTATTGAGGGTAGAAGGCATATTTAATCTGATGCATGAAAAGGTGGATGAGTGAAACAGTTCCAATACGTTTTCCAAAATTTGTTCTCCTCATGATGTTTTGTTTATTTATTACTGTTGAGGCATATTCACAATGCAAATTATTTTGAGCTTTTTTTCTTTTAACATTTATTTATTTATTTGAAGCTCACCTTATCAATTTTTAAAATGTATTTTTTTTTCTTACTGTTTCTATACACCATTTGCATTACAGCTTAAAAGTTAAAAAATATTTAGATTAAATAAAATTTAAATTAATTTAGATTTTTGGAATAATGCTAAATAAAGGCTTTTTTTTTGGATGAAAAACACTTTCTTTCTTGTACATTTTTTGAAAAATAGTAGTATTGTGAAATATTACAGTTTAAAATAATTGCGTTTTAATATATTTTTAAATTTATTTGATACAAAGCTGAATTTTCAGCAGCCATACTCCATTACTCGATTCTTACATGATTCTTCAGAAATCACTCTAGAAATCGACTTACAATAATAAAATATAAAAAAATAATCAAAATATTTCTTCTTTTTTTTTGTTAAAGCTGTTAGACTAAACAGAAATCTAAACAGAATTGTATGTGTATAAAACAATTATTATGCCCATTCTTTAAGATACAAATTAGTCTTTTTTTTAAAAAAAACATAAACATTTTTAATAAATAAATACATAAACTAGTGAAGGTGTGTTTTAATTTCT
Source organism: Poropuntius huangchuchieni (assembly GCA_004124795.1). Taxonomy (NCBI): domain Eukaryota; kingdom Metazoa; phylum Chordata; class Actinopteri; order Cypriniformes; family Cyprinidae; genus Poropuntius; species Poropuntius huangchuchieni. The sequence goes on from SCHK01443968.1 coordinate 16,232, forward strand.
ACTCAATATAGCCAAAAGTGCCCATATAAACACCTTTTCATTTATATAAAATTAAATGTAAAACATATAATAATGTCCATTCGTTTAGTTTTTCTTCCTCCTCCTGCTTTCTCAAGTCTTCCCAATCTCCTTTCTGTCCTTTTCCCCATATTAGATCCCCTTCTTTCTCTGTTCTCCTCAAATTGCTCTCTCCTCCCTGGTTGTCCTACATTAATACTGCTCTCCTTTCGCCTCATCTCTTATTTCTCAAATCGTCCTCGTCTTCTCCCTCTTCTCATCTGCTCGTCTCATTTCCTCCTCTCCCCTATTCATAATGCAACTTTCATTTTTCTTATTTTTTCGTCTTTTCATTTTCCGTTCATTTTTAGTGTGCCTATTTCTATCCATCCTTCTGGCCCTCATGGCATTTCTTTGTTTTCATTCCTCATGGCCCCTCATTTCATATTCCATCCTTCCACCTTTCCTACTTTTAGTTCTCATTCCCTGCTCTTGTCTCAGGGTGGCATTCTTTCCTCTAATCACTTTCACACTCCATTGATCTGCTCTCTCTCTCTCTGTTGAAGTCGCTCTGACCCTCCTGTACCATGTGTCAGTGTGACCGTACAGGGTTGAACCTACCCGAAGATGAGTAAACCCTCCTCTTTCTCCATGACAACATTTTGAAAATAAATTAATGTTGAGTTTTGTTGTGTTTGGTGCCAAAACCCTGTGGCTCTGAGTCTCCTTGCGTTAACATATCAGTCATTTCATGACATGCTTTGGAATTTGAGTAATACTTCAGTTGAACCCGGTTTATATAATTTTAATTTCAATTTAATCTTACAAAAAAAAAAAAAATATATATATATATATATATATTAAAAAAAATGCTGTTGTTTTGAACTCTTATCATCAATCAAAGAATCCTGAAAAAATGCGTTATGGTGTACTGTTTTCCACATGATAATAATAAGAAATTTTTGAGCACCAAATCAACATAGAATGATTTCTGAATGATCACGTGACACTTAAGAATGGAGTAATAATGCTGAAAGTTCTGAAAATAATGCTGAAAATAAATTACATTTTAAAATATATTTAAAAAAAAAAATTGTTTTTGTTATTTTTGTTTTATTTCATTTTTATGTTTTATTTATTATTATTATTTTAAGTAAATGTAGTCGTGGAGAGGCTTCTTAAATAGATAGATAGATAGATATGAATACGTACATAAATACAAGCATACATGTATACATAAATATCAACTTGAAATTTAATGTAATATAAAAAAATATTCACACATACATATTAAAACAACACGTGAAGACCATGTTTTACGCATCGTACTTTGTTTATACTATGAATACGTTAAGTGCATTAAAAAAGAGGGGATTATATATACTGTAAAACACTTCTAATAAAGTGTTGCTGAGCGTTGCTCTTATGGATTTGCATTTTGCTGAGATTTATGACTCCAAATATTTTTAGATCCAGCCTTGTTATTTTCTAACTATCAAAAGTTTATTTTACGCTGCCACTGAACAAACACCCTCTCCAACTTTAAATGAGAAGTGGATCTAGTGTGATGATTTTAGATGAGGCTGATGCAGTGCGCTCCCGACTTTATGAATGCATTTGCATCTCAATCAACCGTGATGCGAGGACATTTCTGTGTGGATTGTGTCCCTGTCCATCAATATGCCGCTACTCAGCCGGAGAGAAAGAAGAAAAATCAACTCTGCATCTGCTTGGAGGGAGAGCTAGATAGAGAGAGAAAGAGCGAGGGGAAAAATGGTGAGCAGGGACAACAAGAGATTTAATTAGATAATGACATGTTGCTGCGGTATCTCTGCTGTCAAAAAGCCTGTCTTTTGTTGGACGTGGGCAAATAGCAGCTGTGGATGTGGAGCTCTACTGTGTTTTACATGCCGTCCTGGAGCTCTGCCAGAGACCATTAGATTCCCCTCTGTGTGCTCAGCATTAAGCAGAGGAGTCCAGACCCAGGATGAGGAGAAGCTTTCTGAAGAGGAAGGTCACAATTGTCAGTCATTGAGCCGCTGTCTGATTAGTAATCACAGGGCACATTCTCTGCACTTCCCTCTGTACTACGGTCTCTCTCTCTCTCTCTCTCTCTCTGTGTGTGTGTGCCACAGATGCTCTAATTGTCCAGTCTGTTCAATCAGAGCTTGATTCTTTGGCTGGATCAACCTCATCCCACCAGTTCGCCTTCAAAGGACACACACAGGTGGCTGGAATTATGAAGGCATTATATAAGTAATTTGAGGATAATATAAAGACCTTCCGACCTTTAGATGTGTAATATGGTGATGGCAAAGAAAAGAAAAGCTGCTGCCGTCTGTCTGTCCTCTGATGTGTGCTTTCATAAAGTCAACAGGTTGGGAAATTATACTCTCACTTTTGATCTGTTCAGTGCATCCTTGCTGAACACAAGTAATAATTTCTTTATTAATATTATAAAGGTTATGCAACTGAATAATTGTAAAAATGACAGCTGTTATTATGTTTTTGAGCACTGTAGCTACTGTGTTAGACTTTCCCACTTCTTTTCGAGAGTACCAGAAATAAAAAAAGAATACCGCAAGAAAATTAATGAGATCATTAATGAGAGCATAACGCACACATGTGCAAGCTGAATATACACATGAAGAGAAATGTCTTGCACAAGCAGCTTTGCTTATGTCTCAGGCTGAGCTGAATGATGATGACAGTACAGATGGCTATTAAGATGTATTGTTATTGCACTGCATTAGCTTTGTTTGGTAACACATACCAGCTAAAAATATCTAAAATTGATAAAATGGCAGAACATTTCACTGGTGCCTTTGCATTCTTGATGCATGTTTAAGTGCACATACAGTAAGTGCTATGACTAGGATGATTGGTTTAGTTGGAGAGTTCATATGCAAAATTTACATACACAGAAAAAAATTGGACGTTAAGATTAGGAACTGCATGGTGGAAAAAACTTGACTGTGCTTACTGTTTATTCCTTCTGGAGGATTGTGCATTTTTCTTGAGAAATTGTAAATATTAGATCAATGGCTTTGCTTAGTGTGACTAACCTGAATACACAGCAGACAAACTTATGTAATTCATGCATGCCACAGAGCAATATATCAGTAGTGCATGGATAAACAACTGTGCAGTGATGCTGTGTCCAGTGAATTTGACTGACAGGTGAAAAGTTATCATTCCTGCACTGATCCTGTTTAAACCACACATGCATTCAAAGAGAGCGATGAGATTAAGGGAAATGCATATTTTATTGCATTAATTTTAATAGACTTTGCTGTTTGATCTGTGGTTTCTATGTGGAAATGTGAAGATTTTGCATGGGCACAGAAAACATGTGTCTGCCTAGGGAGCTGATTTTTCTTTGTTGCTGTGTTATGGAAGGGTAATATATCAAAGTGTCCTGTATCCTATGTGCCAGACAGGTGCTGATTGTAGTTGAAATACAAGTCCCTGCAAGGCATTAAAAACAGCATGAAAATTCCTTCTGCATTATTCATGCAAGTATTTTAATGCTCTCTTCTGTTTTTCTCTTGTTTTCTTTCTTCCCACCTCATTTTTTTCTGTTCCTCTTTTTAGTCTCACTATTTTCCATTTTAGCAGGATATAAAGCTCATGCTTCAAGAGTCTTTCCCTCCCATAATCAATGCTATCCTCTTCAGTCACAGATATTGTAGGCCTAAGCGTGCATTTATAGAAATAAGCATTATCGGGGCTGAAAAAAACATTCGTAATTACCCTGCTGATATTGATTTAAACATAAAATATTAGTGCTGGGCAACGATTAATCGCAATTAATCGCAACCAAAATAAACGGTTTTGTGTACATAATATATGTGTGTGTACTGTGTAAGTTTATTAAGTATGTAACACACACACACATGCATTATATATTTAAGAAAAATTTGTTGTGTATATAATAATATATATATATATATAACATCAATTACATGAATATAAATATATACAAGTAAATACATGTAAATATTTTCTAAATAAATACTATATGTGTGTGTCTTTATATATACATAATTACAGTAATATACACAGTTCACACACACACACACACACATATATTAAAAAACCCCCCCGTTCATTCTGGATGCGATTAATCACAATTAATCGTTGCCCAGCAATAAAAAATTTTTTTATTTACGTATATATTGTACATTTGTTATGTATACATTTATGGCTTTATAATTTGCATTCATTATTGCAAGTTCTAAATCTAATAATTGTTGTTGTTATTATTATGCTGTTGTTGTCGTTGTTATATATATATATATATATATATATATATATACACACACACAAATTACACAGCTAGAAAGTATAATAATACATATTTAACAATATATATCAACATTTTGGGCACAATAATACTATTTATTATAATAATAATAAATATAAATATGTTAATAATAATATTTACTATTTTAATATTATTATTTTACAATGTTAAAATAATTATATAAATAATAAATAAAATAAAATAAATAAAATATATTATACATTTATGTATACATTTATAAATGTATCATTTTCATTAATTATGGCACCATAACCAAAAATAAATAAATAGATTTAATACTCGCAGTAATGAATGTAAATGTATGTATAAATGTTAAATATACATTTAAGTATAGATACGTATATGTCTCACATTGGCCTTCATCACTGATCTGTGATTATCATGATATTGGGAGCAGACCATAACCAGCTCTCATTTCCATAATGATCAATTACGACCTCTGACCTGATGAGTTTTTATAACACAATGACGTGATGTTGAATTCAAATCTCTGATTGCTCATTCAGTGGTCTCCTCTGTAATGGATGATCCTTAAGCTCTCAAATACAGTTCACAGTGACTGACAGTCTCCTATATTCAATTATGTGCTCAGGTTTTCAATCCCTGCCATCTGTGACCCTTGTTAATCTTGTCCACAGAGACAAATTCCCCCATGGGATTTCATTCAGCGCAAGTTTGATAACGCGTTCTGTCACTGATTGGTTTTAGTTGTTCTGTTAGCAGATGAGAGAGAGCATAAATTAAGCTAATTTATACAGTTCATTTAATGGAAACACGCCGGGCTTTCTTCTGACACCACAAGAAAAAGGCAAACAAGATGAAGCCCAAGCTGAAAGGGCTGTGATAGTCTAATCAGAAGGCCTTTTGTGCTTTTGTAGCGTTAGAGTCACCCTGCTGTGGCCTTCCCACATAGAAAAGCCTTTAAAAAACAATCTCGAACAGAAAATGGAAACGAATTAAATATATATAAAGAAACTTACAATCTGGCGGCAAGGACAGCCCTTTAGAGCTTTCGCAAAATGACCCTTTTGCACATATATCTGAAGGTAAAGCTGTATAATTAGAAGCGACCATAAGCTGACTGCATACTGTTCTCTCAAAGGTGTCTGTGCTTAGGGTACAATTTGATGTAGCAGATTATTTTTACCCACTCGGGAAAGAGCAGAACCGAAAGACCTCATTTAGCCTTACATAAGTTACCGGCGCTGAGCTGAAAGTACTGTGATTTCAGTGAGACGATGTGACAGGCCAGGTTCACACAGGGTGGATGGGAACCGCTGCGTGACACCACATTCCCACAGTCTTAAACTGCAGGCTCTTAAACTTTGCCAAAACGTCTGTCAGAGAACAGCCCACGAAATTTGTCCACCGCAAGCCAATTTTACTCTCCTCGGATTTCTTTTTTGTCAAAATTAATAGTGCTGTATTAAAAAGAGGATGGCTGTTGCTGTAGGGCCAATTGTCTGGCACATAATATGCAAGTTTATTTTTAAATCTCTTGAGTTTTGTGTCATTTCAGTGATACTGTGTTACTAGCAGAAGTATGATGTAGATAGCTGGCCTGCATTGTTTGGTTCTCATAACAAATCTAGTCTCTACCACAGAAATGGCACTGTATATAATGTTCTTTTTCCATAATTTGATAAAATACTATTGTTATTATTACTAGAAAATATGCACAAACATTGTCTGCTTTGCACTGGCAGTGATGCCTTTTCTATAATAAAGTAATTTGCATGAAATTTGTGTTTTTATAGAAATGAGTTAATTACAGTTTTTCTCAATTGCTTTGGCACATTTTTCGAA
>SCHK01443979.1:1452-12095 GCA_004124795.1 Poropuntius huangchuchieni
TAATTCCGTAGCTTAATAAAACTATGGTTGAACCACGGATGTCACATGGACTATTTTAACAATGTCTTTACTACCTTTCTGGGTCTTGAACGTGTCAGTTGCGTTGCTGTCTATCCAGGGTCAGAAAGCTCTCGGATTTCATCAAAAATATCCTAATTTGAGTTCCAAAGATGAACGAAAGCCTTACAGGTTTGGAACGACATGAGGGTGAGTAATTAATGACAGAATTTTCATTTTTGTGTGAACTAAACACCTGTTCTCATAACCCATAAAGTTTGAGGTATCATCCCAAATTGTGGTAAAACAGACACCACCAATGTCCTAATTTCCTCAAACTATTGCAAAAGTGTGGTTTTTGAATATTAATGTATATTCTGATGTGGATTAACACTGTAGACCGCTATGCTTTGCTGATCCTAAAAGGACACTTTATTCATTATATCAGAGCAGTTGAGATAGACGTATCTTGCTCTTCTGAAACTGCTCTTAAATTTTCCAGGCTTTCCGGTCCGTGACAGACTGTCAAGAGCAACCTGGACTGTGGTGTCAGACAGCAAGCAAGAGAACAGACCTTTTACAGGAGCTCATTTCTGGTGAAATCTGTCTAAATGAACCAACATCTAGCCTATTAGAACCATACACTGTAAAAAATAAAAGTTGAATTAACATAAAAAAATTGAGGAAACCCGTTGCCTTGAAATTATTAAGTAAAGATTAATTTAAAAAAATAAGTCAAATGAACGGAGAAGTTCACTTAACTTATTTTTTTTATTATTACGTACTTAATAGTTTTAAGGCAACGGGTTTCCTCAATTTTTTAAGTTAAGTCAACTTTTCACTTTTTACAGTGTAGGACCTCCATTAAGCCCAATATCTGACATCATACACAATTTAACAGTCATATAAATGCATAACTATGATAAATACTGATAAATGCAATACTTTAGTCTTTTAGAGCAAACATTAGAGTGTTTATGTGAATTCATGTGTTTGCACTCTCTACATGTGGACTACCTGGGAAATAAATGCTGTAAACTCTACCAACACCTTTTAAAGCATTCCACATAAAAATAAAAAGAGAGACAGGGTTTCCTTTGGTCTAACTCATAAAGTCTATCGCATGTACACTCTGTGTAATTGCTAAACTAAGAGATGCGAGTAAAATCTAATAAATTTTGCCCTCCGCACATCACAGCCTGAGCGTATGTAACAAGCAGCCAATTATAAAGCAGTGAAATGTGATGTGCTGTTCTCACCAGGCTCTGGCTTTAATCAAGAATCATTTAATTAAGCAGCTAACACACTTAAGTCAATACTGCTGAGCAGAAGAACGGCAAGACGGAAGGAAGAAAAATCGTATAATTGCATAATTGTAGATAGTATTTCTAAAAATGTCTGCTAAATATGTTGACTGTCAAATAAACTGACTTCAAGAGATAAAAAGTCTAATCATGTAGGAGTTCAGCGCTCAGGCAATTGTTATAATTGTTTTTTATTTTTTATTGTAACCCATTTATATAAATAGTAAAACTAATTTAAAAAAGTAAACATTTCACAATCAGATATTGGTAATGAGCAAGATCTAATTTAAAATAAATGGTACTCAAGCAGCCTGAATCTTATTTAGGGAACCAGCAAAAACAAAGAGGAACACTTTCTCATGGGAAAGAGATGTAAAACAGTGCACTCATTTCTTTAAAACACTGTTTTTCTCCAGGTATCACACGTTTGAGAGGACGGCTGAAGGTGTTTGCGTGCTACAGAAAAGCACAAAATCTTTAACACTGCAACAGCACAATTCTGATGTGTGAAATTTTCTTGACAGTTACCTGGTCTATATTGTTATCTGATCCTTTGGGCAATGAAGTGACATAATTGGGATTGACTTGTTACACCTGCTGCACTCAAGATGGTTAAGGAAGTTCGTGAAAATAACATCTGTTCTGATAGGTGTAAAACAGAATAAAGCTGCAAGTGGAAATTCACTGACCCCGTAAGGATACAATCTTTCCTTAGCTTTCAAGTTAGTTTAAATCGTTTAACCCTGATGTTGTGTTTAGATTGATTTTATTGCTTTTATGGTTGAGATCTTAAGGGCCAGGTTATGTGTAAAAATAAATACGCATAGTAAATTTAAATTTAACCTGTTATTTTCGCATCAAATCATTTTATTAATTGGCTTCACTGATCATCACATTATTGAACCTTTAACACTCATATCCCTTATTACCAATGCAAGCAACATAAGTAAAATACTATAATACAAAGCTAATAAATGCAATACTTACATATAATGCATAAATGGTTCTGAAAGAATATGAAACAGAAGTCATTTATCATAGTGGACCCGTGATAGTTATCAAGTTTAAATGTGGTTTATAATCAGCTTTTATAAGATTGAGGCATCTGCATGTAGTTTAGTTTAAATAATATGATTTGTAATATAATTTGTATAGAAGCTAAAATAACTGGAATCTAATGACACTAGAAGCACATTCAAATTACCGTACAAATGGCTACACCCGCTCTTATGTTAAAAATAAATTGGATTGGCTAATCTTTATCAAGCTTGCTATTAACATTAATTTGGATTGATATATTCACATACACATGAATAATAAATTATAAGAGGTCTCGGACAATTTTGCAACAGATAGGATGTGGCACTATTCATTCAATGGCATCATCAAACAGTGATTGACTGTTGCACACAGAATTTTCTTTTTCTTTTTTTTTCTTTTTTTTGAGATATTAAAGGAACAGCACACTCTGTCATACTTTTATTATCTTATTTTGCATTTGTAGTACTGTGAATATTAAGAAAGCCTGTTTGTGCGAAGACAGTCTCAAGGCAATTTGGACGTATTTTTTACGAGATGGCTAATTTGTAAGACCTTTGAGTGATGGGTAGTTTTAGGGGCGGGGTTAGATGTACGTTATTTGTACAAATTCATACGAATTGTGCAACTCATAAAATACTTCCGATTAAGCAAAAATCGTATGAATTTGTACGAATTAGCCACCTTGTAAAATATGTACAAATTGCCGTGAGATCGGGCTGTTTCTGCCACTAAATAAAAAAAATTAAAAAAAAGGTAATTATGACATTTACTTCACAATTCTGACTTTTTTTGTCGTTATTGCAAGTTTACATCTCGCAAATCAGAATTTAAAGTCAGAATAGTGGGATATAAACTCGCAATTGAAAAAAAAAAAAAAGTCAGAATTGGAAAATATAAACTCGCAATTCTGACTTTTTTCTAAGTTTAAAACTTTTAAAAACTTTTTGAGTTTTTTCTTGCAATTGCGATTTTATATCACACAACACAGACTTTAACTTGCAACTTTTTCTGAGAAAAAAGTCAGAACTGTAAGTTTCTATCTTTATATCTGAGAAAAACAACACAATTGTGAGATATAAACTTGCAATTCTGAGAATTTTGCTCAGAATTGTTAATTGATATAACTGAGATTATATAAACACTGAATTATGAGTGTATCAAGCAATTCTAAGATAAAAGTCAGAATTGCAAGAACTAACTCGCAATTACCTTTTATTTATTTATTTATGTATTATTCAGTGGCGGAAACGGGCTACGTATCATAGAATATTGTTGACTCTCATATGATACATTTCTATTGATGTTCCTCACACTGTAAAAATTGAAAGTTGACTTAACTTAAAAAAATTGAGGAAACCCGTTGCCTTAAAATTATTAAGTAAAAAGTCAAATGAATGAAAAAGTTCACTAAACTTATTTTTTTTATTATTATGTACTTAATTTTAAGGCAACGTGTTTTCTGAATTTTTTTAAGTCAAGTCAACTTTTCACTTTTTACAGTGTGTGTAGAACAACATGAGGGTGAGTAAATGACAGAATTATCATTCTTGGGTGATCTATCTCTTCATCTGTCAGACCCCAAATATAACAAAAGGATTAAAGTCAATGAGACAGAATATGTCTCAAACTAATTTGCTTTTATAATGTGTAGCAAATTGAAAGAGCTCAAAAATGGCTCATAACTAGCACATTTCTGAATTCTAAAGAGAAACACATGCAATAAATTGACCTCGCCTTTGAAACTGTCAATTAGCAAATGCTCAATTCAGGAGACAGTCACTCAGAAAACTATTACACCTTTCACTGCTAAAACTGTCCCTTGCTAATGAGGGACTCTGACTTATAAATTTGCACCTGTAACCTGAAGACATGTAGCCATAGTGTCTGAAAAATTACCTTGATTGTGCACAGCGCCATGGAAATTTATCTTTGCAATGATTTTATTGCATGGTTACCTTAGGCAATTAAATCAATAAATCTTAACTGTCAAGGAGGTGGCTCGGTGCCAGGAAGAAATGAAAAGCTCATATTAAGTAAATAAAAAGTCTTTTTGACGCATAATTTGGAGCATTATTTAATGGGAGGAACCCATGGCTAAAATATGAAATAATTTTATTAGGCACATTATTATATTAAAGGTGTATGATCTTATGGCTTAAATTACAGAATTGTAGCGCTTCCCCGCACTCAAAGAGGCTCATAAATTAATAAGACATGTCTGAGCATGCAAATTTTCCCAGTGATGAATAAATAAGAGGGCATTATATTCAAGCAGAATGCTGTTATGAGGCCCAGTAACCACAGTCTAATTTAAATGAAAATATGTCATGTATGTTAGTTTATGAGGGAAATACATGCAATAAATTCAGACGTTCTCCTCTTACATTTGGTGAACACTAACAAAGCCATTGCATCATGGTCTATTTTTCAGTTCACTGGCTCTGTCCTGGGAAACATATTTTTTTATTTACTGGGGTGGTTTAAGGTTAATGTGGTCAGAAGTCATATCCAATACTATTTCATGTCTCATACAGTACAAGTAAATAAAAAGATGTCAGTTTCACCATTTAAAATTATTTCCATGCAGTTCATCTCCTATTACGAGTCATGCGTTCCTTCCACTTACAATGATGCTTAAGAAGGAGGTTTCTGTGACATTTATGACCATTTAAGAGATGGAAAACTCAGATTCAGTCATGTTTGGTCAGAAATTCTTTGAAACTTTTTATTTTTTTTTTTAATTTGGCTCATACCATTTTTATTCATCATTTTTATACAGACATTAAACATTTAAAAACAACATAACTACATCTCAGTTTTGTTCATTACGTTTGACAGTTTTATTATAAAATAAACATACAATTGGCAAAAAAAAAAAAAAAAAAAAAAAAAAAAATAAAAAAAAAAAAAAAAAAAAAAAAAAAAAAATTCAAAAAAAGAAAAAAAAAAAAAAATTCGCTGGACTTGTGCAACACATCAGAAATACAAAGCTAACCAGGCAGGAAGGTTTTTGATACATAACGCATTTTAAAATGAATTCGTACAACTATACAATGTATAAATTCAAAGCACTGCAGGTTACCTGCTCTGTACAAAAAAGGAACAAAACAAAAACCTAAATTCTACAGCATGCCAGAACATTGAAATCTTCTGTCATTGCAAGTAATGTGTACAACTTTGCCAACAGCCAGTACCTTGGTAAGATAAAGGCCCTTTACTTGAAGTAGAAATCCTGCTCTTTCTTGACGTCAAACCAACATACTTTTAGGCAATAGGTAGCATTGAGGCATTTCTATAAAGCGCAAGTTTCACAGAACTGCTTTCTGATAGGTTTAAATATGTCTACAACATATAACAATACTGACGTCTTTGAAATCGAGTATTAATTAAACGCAACTTTGATTATGACAGTTACTTGGTAGAAAGAGTCATGCTGCATTAAAACTCGTAAGAAACTTGTTTTTCTTTGCCATTAAGTTTTTTTGTTTTTTGTTTTTTCTCCACATAAATCAGTTTGCATATTTTATCAAAATGAAACCTTGAAACTTTCCTTAAATAACAGTATGATGGCTGCATTTCTGAAACCGCTAGGAAAGGAAATGCAATCATTTCCCATAAGGCTCAATCGAGATTAACTGCTCTTTGGGACATTGCTCCGAATTCAGTTTTAGATTTTGCCAGTAGTGACCCAGACAAGCTCTGGCATATACATCTTTCTATGCCACCAATATACTCAAATACATTGCCTTTCATTTGGTTACTTCAATGGCTTCTAACAATCCACCCTAAGTAAGTATTGCCTTGTTGTGTAAATACCTTTCTTCTGTGAGAAACCCATTGTAGTGTTACCCATTTGTACACTCTGATTCAATAAGATTCTCCAGTTGGTGATTTAACTGAAAATGTAGAACGTAGCAGAAAGGCAGACTCAAATGACATGGAAGCAATGAGAGATGTTGCATATCTTCATAGATTCAAAGCTGTGGATGGGTTTCAGGGTCAAATGCAACACCTTGATGTAATTACAATCTCAAGAAGACAAATCATGGTGCACAACCTTATACTGTACAGAGAAAGACAAACGGACAGAACAAGACTGTAAATAACTGTTCTTTGATTCTCTACAGTTTACATTAGTATAACAAGGCATTTGCAACAAGGTATTTCAAAAAGAAATCTCTGATGAAGTTAGAAACTGACTTTGCAACGCGTTCGTTTAAATACAATGACATTTTTATGATCCGTAGGCAATAAATAGAATCGGTAAACTTGTGTTATAGCAAAATATTCATAGGTTTTAATCAGAGAAGTGCTCAAGTTTAATACAAATCAAGGCTTTTGAATGTGCATTTGTTTATAAGCGCCACCGTCACTCCTTTAAACGTACCATAGTACACGCCGCCTGTTAATCAGCACGGGAATTGGAAGATCTTTAATTGACGACATGATGTGGTGTTTTACGGTAACGGAGCTATTTACATGTTTAATTTGCAGAGCAAACAGAAAGCTTCCAGCTGAGCCTGTTTAATTGGAGATTGTTCTTCCTGATAGGCTTTTTCATCGTTGTAGAGCTCATTCAGAGGCACAAAGAATCAAAGCAACCTCATGCTACCTCAGAAAGACGCGGGGTAATTGCTAATATGTCGTCATTATTTAAAAAGTAAACACCTTCAAGCTTTGTTAAAGCAGAGGTCTGAATGGTTCGGCAGCAAATGTAAACACTAAATGATCAAATCAAACAGCATAGTTGTATTTGTGGCCCTTTTTAACTGATATTTGACCCTGGACCACAAAAATGATAGCATGGGAATATTTGTAGCAATAGCCAACCATACATTGTATGGGTCAAAATTATCGATTTTCCTTTTATGCCAAAAATCATTAGGATATTAAGTGAAAATCACGCTCCAAGAAGATATTTGGTAAATTTGGATAGCTTTAAAGGTGATTTTCTCAACATTTTGAGTTTTTCGCACCCTCGGATTTCAGATTCTCAAATCTCGGCCAAATATTGTCCTATCCTAACAAGCCATAAAAAATTACCCTTATGACTGGTTTTATGATCCAGGGTCACATGCAGTCAATAAGTTTCTCAGATAGTTTCAAATGTTTGTTTTAAATTAGTATGATACAGCGAGGTCCTAAAATAAATGAAATATTACCAAGGTCAATAAAAGCAACATATATAGTAAATCCCTTGTTATGTGTCCCAGTATTGAGATGATTTTTGTGGCACTTTTATGGACATCCTTGATGATTTAGGCTCTATACTGTACATTTGGCCAATGAATGTGATTTCTGATTGCAACAAAACTGTGTATATATATATATTCAGACCATTATTCATCATAGCATTTTGTAAAAATCACAACATTTTTATTTTTAGTATTTATATTCTAAAATATGTGATTACAATAAATATTTATTTGCCCTGGTTTGGTCAGTATTTGTTCAATGCCCTTATTTAAAGTTAAACCTTAAGATATTTGTATAATATTCAAATAAGAAGTGCATTATATCTCTGTAAACTGTCATATCGGTAATGGTTCCTCTATTAATCAAACTGAAAAGAAATATAAACCTCTTGGAAATGTTTCTCATTATTACAATGTAATAACTAATTAGTAACAATGTAATAAATCAAAAAAGACCATTTTGTTTAAAACCAAGCCTGAAGAGTTACTACTAGCATAGTATTGGACCAGATTTATTTCCCCATTTGCTTTATTCCCAATTCAGGAAGAGCATATAAAGCGAGCAAAAGGCTCCAGAAAGAATACAACTGTTGTTTTCATTGCAAGACAAACCGGGGGCATTAGAGGTGCATCTAATAGGCAGAGCAGGTTGTTTACTTCACGGCTAGAGTGAGTCAGTGCTGCTGGTTTCTGATGAACTGCCAGAGGGCCACAGATTTCTTTGCCAGACTGGCATAACTCAAACAAGCACAGCAACAGATGCGACAGAAACCACACACATTTTAGAAACCCACTCTATACAAGTAAGAAAACAGCTGGTAATATTGTTCATGGGAAGGATAATTTCACTATTTGCATAATTATACTTTTGCCTTGCATCAAAGGAAGTCCATGAAGTGAATAAAGGCTTCCAACAAAAACTTGCTCTGACTTGATTCTGCTCCGTAATTAATTTTGTTGTAAGATGTTTTGTATACTTTATCCTGATGTATTGCTATCGGTGTGCTACAGTGAGTATTGCACTATAAACCATTATCAGACAGTAAGCATTTCTCGCTACGTTATGTGAAAATTGCCTAGGAAACATCCGCGAAGGAGGTAATGAGAAATGTATATGATGTAATATTCAGCTGTACAATATGTAAAGAATTCAAATGCACTTAGACGTCATTCACTTTTAAGTCATTTTCTATCATCATCAGAGCAGAAAATGAAAATCTGAAATGTACTCGAACATTAAAGCGAAAAACAGGTATCACAACCGCCATTTTTACAAAGAAAATAAATAAATAATCATGTTATGAAAACAGAAAAATTGGATATACCAATATGGTATGGAAAATCATTCAGATCCATTGTCATCCTTAAATATAGACTCTAATAAATTTCCATTGGATACGCAGGCACTTTTGAATAATCTTAGTGAAATGTCTATTTCACGCATACATCCCGTCTCTCGCTCACATTCTGACATTCACATGATAGACCGACAGATATATGAAGCTTTACAATACAATGAACACACCCTGCCAATGAAAATCTGCTCCTCACACACACACACACACACACATTCTCAAATACCTACATTTATGAACAGACCAGCAAGAAGAAACAGTTTGTATCTCACTGATAGGTTATCAACAATTCCTCATGATATTTAACATTAAATTCATCAGTAAAGAGTTTATGCATGGAAAATGAACATTTGATTAAAAAAGGTTTGTGATTGGATCACATGATGCAATTATTTAGGCCGCAAAATTCTGACCTTGCTTGTTCGGGAGTGTCTCTGGAGATAGAAAAATGTAATGTAATAAAGTACAAGCGTTAATAAACTCTCTATAGATAACAACTTAATGTTAAATGTTATCAAGCCAGCTCTAAAGATGCTGGAATCAACCAAAAAAAAAAAAAACTGGACAAAACACATCGATTCTTCAGAGTGCTCATGAAATACGCAGATGTCTCTCACGTCTACAGTACCTCTACCTCTCTGCATTAACATGCAAGATTGAACAAACACCGAACAGTTAAAGTAGCTGTCATATACAACACAGTCATTATGGTACATATTGGAAAGAAATCTTTAAGATTCTCTGATACCCCCTTCAGAAGATATCAATCTGTCATATGTGCATATGTATAAGTTAATTGCACAGGGAAATCTCCCATCAGCCATTGACGCTGTGAACACAAGACGTGAAGTCTGTCTCAGAGAACGCAGCTTTTGGAGCGAAGCCAACGAGCCTATCATACTGCTCACACTGACGCCAGCTGTCACGGTGCCACAGAAAAATTGAAAGACGGTGATGTTTGAGAGAATAGATGACTACCGTACCCGTCCCTTACAGTCATCACAAAAGCCTCGACAGATAAGCACGATTTCAAATGGACACGTGTGAATCTCCAGATGGGGTGAATATATGCGTTCGAGATGAATGCGGTGTTAACAGCTCATTTATCTGTACTCTAATTCCTGTGTATCTCAATCTCGCAGAGGTTAGGCCTGAAATATACTCTACGCAAGTACACGAGTTGGATTCATGTGTCGTGTTCTGAAAGCTGTCAGAGTGCAATTCATTATTCAACAGCCAGTGTGTGTGTATTCTCAACAGCGCCACAAGGGGCACTATAGCGGCTGATAGAGTGAACCAAACATGTCCAGCAGAAAGAATGGAAGCTTCTCTCTTTGTCAAATATTAATTAGCAGTGAAGCAAATTTATAAATTTATACATGATCGTTTAAAAGTTGGTAAGATTTTGATTGTTTTTGAAGACTTTTATGTTCACCAAGGCTACATTTATTTGATCTGAAATACTGTAAAAGGCGTAATATTCTGGAATATTATTACAATTGAAAATATCTTTTTTTCTATGTTTCCTATTCCTATTTCCTATGTTTCCTATTTTTATATATTTAATATTTAATTTTAAAATTTAATTTCTGTGATGTTAAAGCTGAATTTTCCAACCTGATCTCATGGCAATTCGTATATATTTTACGAGGTGGCTAAGTCGTACGAATTTGTACAACCTCACTCGTACAAATTCTTACGATTTTTGCCAAATTGTACGTATTTTACGAGTTGCCAATTCGTATGAATTT
>SCHK01443980.1:8410-21258 GCA_004124795.1 Poropuntius huangchuchieni
TAAAAAAGAAACCAGAAAACTGTTATTTTAAATTGTAAAAAACAGTATTTTACAAAAATGCAGCCCTGGTGAGCATAAAAGACTCAAAAACATTAAAGAATCTCACTGAACCCAAACCTTTTGAATGGCTGTGTATAATAGAATATATTTAAAATATTCTATAATACACATAGTGTAATATATTTGTATTAAAATACATAAATAATTCATTTAAGTCTCGTGTACAGAGATCATTTATAGTTACATGGAAATATAAACAGTGCATTCATGATTTTTTTTTTTTTAATTTCAGATGACCCGAGCAGAGGCTCCCCGGATCCCTGTTCCCTCTCCTTCGCTCCCACCTAATCCCGCTTTTCACTGGGAGGTGGTTCAATCCTCTCAGGAACTCCTGCAGCAGTTTAGACTCTTCTGTGACTGGGCCTCACGAGTGTTCCTAACTTTTAAATCCAGATTACCAGCATGAGGAACCTCAGAGGCATCACACAAAAAACATCGGGCGGTAAACTCTCTCCTTTTTACAAAAATGGCAAGGACACGATCATTATTACAGTCCAGGGATGGACTGGCCATAGGGAGCACCGGGACTTTTCCCAGTGGGTTGGGTCAACGTATGGGCTAATAGTTTTGATATCGTCAGGCCGGAACATCTGAGTAAAAGGAGGGTAGTTGAGTATTTCAACTTGTTCTCTCATACCCATTCACAACCTACTCTTGTTCAGTCTCATTCCAACCACCACTGCTTTGCACTTCCAAATCATAAGAATAAGAGTAAATGAGAGTAAATTTTGCATTTTCAGGCATGCATAATTATAA
This sequence comes from Poropuntius huangchuchieni, assembly GCA_004124795.1. Classification (NCBI taxonomy): domain Eukaryota; kingdom Metazoa; phylum Chordata; class Actinopteri; order Cypriniformes; family Cyprinidae; genus Poropuntius; species Poropuntius huangchuchieni. Next base: position 9,227 of record SCHK01443980.1, read on the forward strand.
ATATTGCATATGGAACTAGGAAGATGACGATTGATTTGATCAACTGAAATACAGTGCCATAGAAATATGACCTCTTAAAAAATGTGGTCCAGTCCCAAGGGGTATATTGAGTCATATAAAACCATCTGACACCATATTGGACATTTAAAAATTCACTGAATACTATGTGTGATGCTGTGGTGGTGGATTATCTGTGGTAGGTTGTGATGGGCCATGCACGTCCCAGACTGATTTGTTTTTAGTCCCAGTCCATCCCTATTGTGGTCTGAAGCCTGATTAGTGAAGGAGTCTGATTTGAAAATAACAGTGCACTCCAGTCGACATCCTGCTTCTGACGCTCCATTTAACCTTAAACCTTCCTTTGCCTTTTCTTTTTTTATACAAATTCATTTTTCTGAACTATTTGTTATTTATGTATTTATTTATTTATTGACTAGTTATTTATTTGATGATATTATTTATTTGATTTCTTGATAAACGTGTCAACATTCTTTCATTTGCAAGTCAAGAAGTAAAATGTACTCTCTTTTTTATTTTCCTTTATTCATCAGCTTCTCCTTTACCACACACAAATCCACATGTATGACAGTTCCCTTTCATGTCTCTTATTAAACTGATTGTATTTTCATAGTTAAATTTCTTTCTCACTGTTACCTAGGCTACAATACTCTGCCACTAGATGTAGCAATATTTTGGGAGTGTAATGTATGTCAGTGCTGAATGAGAGAGGACTAGCACTGATCTGAACTTTGCTTGTCTTTCTTTTTTGTTGTTGTTTTTTATTTTTTTGCACAGCATATTGGGGTTTATATTGTTTTTTTTTTTATTGTTAGTTCTGTGATTCAGGAATACATTTTGATAAACCTTATTTCAAGCAACATAAGAAAAAGACAACCGACGCCTTAAAATACTATGTATTGTGATACTTTGGTACTGTAAAACTGTACATACATGCTGCCGAATGTAAACTGGTATATACAATGAGTGTATACATATAATATTGTTTTCTATAATATATAGGTCCAGTGCTTTATCAGTGTGTTACAATATCAACATTATTTCTCCTTTCCCTCCCTCTTTTTTAGGATTTTGATACAGTATTTACTATTTATTGATATGATTATTAATATTAAGGTTATTATTAAGTATAATAATTGTTCAAATTATTTATTTTTGCGAATCAGGAGCAAGACTTCTGTTATGTTTTGTACTTTTATACTACTCATCACCAATCATCATCTCTGTTTAGGTTGATTTCTGTGTCTACATAGACTGAAAGTTGCTACATGTTTGTGCACTAAAGCAAAAACTGGCTGTGTTCAACAGTGTGCCTTCTGAGAGAGACAATAAAGGAATTTACATGTAACTTGTACACATTTGGTTGTTTTTGTCCATTGTCTAAAAGCAAAGACTATGTGATTATGAATGCTACTATTAAAAATGAGGGATATACCTTTAAACTATTCTTTACTTTTGAGCAGGCCTGCATATTTTCTTACTGTGGTAGGTGTAATGGCATACAGTACAAACGTACTGAGCAAGCGATGACGTAGAGTTAAACTACATTACCCACAAGCACTTGCGCACAGCCATACCAGTACAGAAAAGATCATTTCTTTGTCTATAAAGCTGAATTGAGACTTATCTAAGAATATATAATTGCACAATAGGCGAATCGGTTTATTCCGTGTGGGTTTTAAACAAAACCACCGACAGTCTATACATAATTTAATAAAAAGTTCGCCACAGTATTTTTTCTTGACCAATGAGACGAGCCAACAGGGGACGAGAGCGAACCAATAGCCGACGACTTTACTGAGAGGCGGTCACAGACGGGCGACTGCTGGTTAGTTTGTGCTCTAGATTATTGTTAAGGTTGTGTGGACTATCACTGCGGAGTTCGGCCTTACATCATTATACCAAAAACGGCGATTTCTCAGTAGGGAACCAGGGGAATAACACATGCATAGAACGATGCACTTATTCCGACTAATATTGTGACGCTTGAGGAACGAAGACAAGGCTGGGATGGATTCGAGAAGGCCGGCTCGAGACAGCGCAAATAATTCAACAAACAGCCGATAAAACCACCCACTGTCGATTTGTTTGGAAACTGAGGGGTGAGTACGCTTTGGCCACTTGAAGCCTTTTATCTCCATTTTGTGTTTATTTTTTTTAATTTTTTTATTTTTCCATTTCCCTGGGACAAGAAGGCAGGAACACACAGATAGATAGCGGGTGAGGGAGGGGGAGTGAAGCAGGAGGAGGAGGATCTTTAAAGGGGAAGGTGGATCGACAATCATATGGTCTGTTTACTATTGATATACATTGAGGATCTTCAGAATTACTCGTGGAAAGAATTATTGTAAAATAGCATGCAGTCTTGTTTAAAAGCTTTCAAATTTATACGACAGTCTGTTAGCTAATGTAATATTTTGTTTAGCACAAATTATATTACATAACATTATAATTATAATTAGATAATACATAACATTATAATTATATTAGCATAACATCTTGGATAAAAAGTTAAATTGTTAAAAATTAATTTCAGAATGTTTTAGTATTTGGTTAGTGTTAGTTTTTGCTGTAATGACACTCCACAGGTTTGTTTGCATGATCCAGGGAGCTTGGAGCAAGAACATCTGACTGTACAAAGCAGTTCACATGATCGGTGTCACAACATTTGCTTGATTGGTGACCTAGAAATAGTGCTAGAATCTTAAATATATTCATTTTGCATCATACCATTTCTTATTACATACAGTGTAGTCTCGGACATTCAGGATAAACTGTATATTTTTATTTACAATATGTCAGCAGTTCTCAGCTGTTTTTGCTTTACGTCACAGTTTTGGCACTCAGAAGTGGTCACACGTTACATACGTACATACATGCACGCATATTTATTTATTGTGCAAAAGTAAACAAAAATCTAAAAATGTAATGCTTGAAATGTATTAATATTACCATGAACTGTGTTTAAGGATTTGATACTGATGGTCAGCAGGCTTGTCTTTATAGTGTTTCTAAATGTCACTTAAATATCAATGGCTTCATGTCCATTGCAGGCAATAATTCATAGCACAGAAATTTTTTTTTACAGTACAAATCATGTTTATCCTCATTTACCTGGTGTAGTTGTATTCATAGTTTTTAAGTATGAGGAAATGTCAAACAAGCTGATATTGACACTTGCCTAATTTGGCTTGCTTCCACCAAAATAAAGGAATAATTCACCTAAAATGATAATTTGCTGAAAATTGATTAACCGTCAGGCGATCTGAGATTTATATGAGTTTGTGTCTTCACTGAAACTGATTTGGAGAACTTCAGCTTTACATCACTTCATCACCAATGGATTCCCTGCAGTGAATGGGTGCCGTCAGAATGAGAGTCCAATCAGCTGATAAAAACATCACAATAATCCACACGACTCCAGTGAAGCGAACAGCTGCATATTTGTAATGAACACATCCATCATTAAGACGTTTTAACTTCAAATCAGTGCCTCCAGCTAAAATATGATAATATTGCTTTCTGCAGTGAAAATGTTGTCTTGTCTGAGTCAAGAGAGAAAATATGCACAGATCAAGCATTGTTTACAAGTGAAAAAAGTTCAAAATAGTTCTTAACAAAAATTTGTTGGTAGATTTTGATGTGAGATGATAAAAGGGGATGGACTTTATTTATGGATTATGGCCTGGCATTTTGGCCAGATTTTAAAATGAATTAATGTGGATTATTGTTGTTTTTTTTTTAATTCTCATTCTCATAAATGATGTAATGCTAAATTTTTCCTAATCTGATCCAATGAAGAAACAAACTCATCTACATCTTGGGTGAGTAAATTTAAAGCAAATTTTCATTAATGGGTGAACTATTACTTTAACAAAACATATGACAAACATTTTCATATGAGGAGCTGATATGCCTGTTTATGTTTTATTCTTTACGCAAATATTTATTTGGTAGTTGCATTTTATTGTTTTCTGTCCCCAACATCTAAAAAGAAATTTCTCTCTTTTTTTAGCTGTAACACACCAGTTCACAATCACTGTTATATCTTAAACGTTTTTTAGTTGTATTTGCATGAATCATGAAAATCATGTTTAAATGTGTTATTACAGCTCTACCAACTAATAAGGAGAAAACAATAGAAGACATTCTGCCTCAGAAAAGATTCTCTGGCTGAAATCTGAGAGAACTGGCCCAAACTCTACTAAACACAAGCCATGGCTGCCATAATTAGAGCAAAACTACAAAACGACTGAGATTCCTTCACTACAGCCCAACTTTTTCACGCCAGTTGCGATGGCTAACACTGTTGCTACTCTGGTGGTCCAGACCGAACTCTTACCTTCTCAGACGCCCTCCTCCCTCTCTCCCTTTCCTTCCCTCCTCCCCTCCGTAGAGGATGGAGAGGAAGATGGAGAGAAGGGAGAAGAAGAGGGCAAAGAGTCAGGAACAGTTGGGCTCACAGGTGACATGGTGACGTCATCAACACCCCCTGCAACGGTGGCTCAAAACCCAGAGCATCCATTCCAGTGTTTGGACTGTGGCAAGAGTTTTAAGTGGTCATCCAGATTGGCACATCATCAGAGAAGCCATAACAATGAGAGGCCATATCGCTGTAACCTTTGCCCTAAGGCCTTTAAGGGCTCATCTGCCCTACTGTACCACCAGAGGTGAGAGGTCAATTGATTCTACTCATGGATTGAGAGGCAGGGTCACACAGCACTGAATATTGTATAATGTATGAAGATGTGATTCCGTGGTGACTGTTTTTGTTCTTATTTCCTGTTCACCACAAGTTCCTTAATTGATGACGATTAATAAAATTGGTTTGTATGTTGTTTAAGGTCTCATTCTGGAGAGAAGCCGTATAAGTGTGATGACTGTGGTAAAGCATTCAAACGCTCTTCTCTTCTACAGGTGAGCCATTCCCATCTTTATGATCCAAATTCAGATGAGTTCTGAAATCTTCATATGAGTTCCACCTCAGAATAAAATGGAATCAATTATCAATGTATTCATTGAAATAAGAGTTTTAAAGGGGTGGTTGATTGCGATTTCACTTTTTTAATGTTAGTTATTGTGTAATGTTGCTGTTTGAGCATAAACAATATCTACAAAGTTACGACGATGAAAAGTCCATGCATACGGAAATACTTTTAAAATTAAGGCACATTAATGCCTACAAAATCAGCTCGAAGCATTAAACGAAGCATTAACACTTGTTAGACTGCACCCCATAAACACAATCAAGCCTAGCTCCACCCCCCAACCACCATTTTAGACTGCACTCCTTTAAAACAGTTTATTTAATTAAGCTGTTCAGTGGTGAACTGCACAAAAGTTTTGATTTGCTTTTTCCTCCCTAATCTAGTTGCCTAATTAACCTGGCATTAACCTTTTTGTGGAAACTGTAGTATTTCGTTTAGGATTCTTTGATTAATAGAAAGTCCAAAAGAACAGTATCTGAAATAAATTTGTAATAATGTAAAAGTGTTCATTGTTGCTTTTGACCCATTCAGAATCAGAATTGGCTTTATTGCCAGGTATGTTTACACATACTACTTTTATTCAGTAAGCCCACACATTCATGAATGTGTGGGCTTACTGAATAAAAGTATTAATTTCTTTCCAAAAAAAATCTTCTTTTTCTATTAACATACTATCACAATGGTTTATCTATCCAGATACATCGGAGTGTGCATACAGGCCTTCGCACTTTCCAGTGCTCCTACTGCCCTTTGACCTTCAAATGGAGCTCACACTACCAGTATCACCTCCGCCAGCACACCGGTGAATGTCCGTACCCATGCGACAGTTGCTCCAAAGCCTTCAAGAACTCTAGCAGCCTGCGTCGCCATAAGAATGTACACCTGGGCTTCAAGCCTTACATCTGTGACGTCTGCAATAAAGCCTTCAGTCAGTCCACAAATTTGCGTCAGCACATGCGCATACACACAGGCGAACGCCCTTATGTCTGTGGGGATTGTGGGCGCAGCTTCACACATTCGTCCAACTTGGCGCTGCATCGCATCTCCCACATAGAAGGAAAGGGGAAAAGTGCTGGGAAGGCTGGAGGGGCTGATTCAGGGTCAGCAGCTCGAGAGATGGAGGTGGTGCTGACAGAGGACTTGAACACTGTTGGGATGAGTATTTCTGAAATGGTTGGGCTCGTTGGTGGACAGGAAGGAGGGGTCGGACAGGTGTTCCTGTCTCACAATACGACCTCGTCTGCTACCTCAGGTGCAGCCAATCAGAACATCCTGCCACAGCTGACGCTCACACCCACTTCCTCCACCGTCACAGGCTCAGAGCATATCCACATGAGCAAGAATGACACAGGTGCTGGTGTTTTGCTGTTTAGTTGTGGCAGCTGTAATGAGACATTTTCAACACAGAGTCACCTTGAGGAGCATCAGACTCTACATCTAGATAGCCTTGGCCCAGCAGGTGGTGGAGGGGTTGCTACAGAAAATAGCACAGAGGCTGAGGGAGGTGGAGTGTCACTGGTGGGGGCTACACCATTGTTGGCAGACTTTGAAGAGGTTGTTGAAACCACCACAGTTGCAGATAGTGGGCAAGCGGCAGATTTACTTGGTCTGGATGCTGTTAGAAATGAGTCGGGGCAGGCACAGTATGATCTTCTGCAGACCTTCACTGCGTCTGTGAATCAGATGCCCACTGATACCGGTGTGTCAACTGCACAAGCTACAACAGAATGTGTCTACTGTGGGAAGAGTTTCAAAACCAGCAGCGGTCTGACCAGACATGTGGCTCAGGTGAGACCAAGAAACTGTTCTGGTGGACAGAGAATTTTAAGAACCAAACCTCCATTTCTCATTGTCTCTTTCTTTTTAAGGCCCATCCTCTTGCTCTATCCGAGTCGCGTTCTCAGTTCAACTGCTCGGCATGTGACCGCTCCTTCCCTCTGCTCTCCTCTCTGCTCAACCACCAGCACTCCCACACTCCTGAGCAGAGGCTGCTTGCTGAGGCAGAGGCAGAAGCAGAGATCGTCTGCCCCTCTCTCTCACTGCCCCTGCCCTCCTTAAAGAGAGATGGAGAAGATGGAGAGAGAGAGATCCATGTCAGTCTAATTGCTGTTACTGAGGAGGGAGAGAGACGAACCGTAAAGCCATCTGCCAAAGCATCAGGAAAAGGAGCTAGGAGAGGTGGAGGCAGCAAGACATCTGCCACAAATAACGGTAAGAGTGCTGCAGTGGATGCAAAATGATTAGTTTGGTTTATGCTCAAAATCTGGCATCTCTGATTGTAAGGTTTCATTATTCTTATTTATTATACTATGCTACGATACTATGCTATTTATTTTCAAGATCTTGAAGACCTTACATTACCTTACATGGTATAATAAACACCCATTTGATACATGAGACATTTGCGCACACAGTGTAACTCTCATATTCATCTCACGGCTGAATTTCTGTTTTCATTCCCTACAGAGAGGCCATATCGCTGCTCTGAATGTGGGAAGTCATTCAAAGGTTCATCAGGACTTAGGTACCACATGAGAGACCACACTGGGGAGAGACCGTATCGATGCACAGAGTGTGGCAAGAGCTTCAAAAGGTCCTCACTGCTCTCCATACACCAAAGGGTAAATAGATGATCCTGTCAAATTGACATGTTTTGATTTGTTTTTGCGGTATTATAAAACTGATTCATTGCATTATTACATCAATGATGTATTAATTTAATGGTATAATTTTTAAATTATATTTGATGTTTTGTTTTTTATAATATTTCTGAATTGATCCAATTCAGAAGTTCTGCTCACTGACTCTGATTTGGTGACAGCAGTTAACAACACTAAAGGAAAGCTTACCAGTGACTTGTGTTTCAGTTTGTATCTCGCACAAATCAATGTAGTGTATAAGTGCATAACAACTACACTAATAATACTTTTATTATGCTTTTATGGTGCTTTTATGGATGGAGAATGGCCTGAGCAACTTTGTTTATGAATGACAGAATTCTAATATTTGGAATTTTACCATTTTAATCCTTCATTTTGTTCATGTTTTCTAAATTAGCTCATCTTGAAAACTGTTCTCAACCCATCTAGGTCCACACAGGTGTGCGGGCTTTTCAGTGCCCCTACTGTCCACTGACCTTTAAGTGGAGCTCACACTACCAGTACCATCTTCGCCAGCACACCGGTGAGCGGCCATATGTATGTCAGGAATGTGGCAAGTCTTTCAAGAACACCAGCTGTCTCCGTCGTCACAGTCAGCTCCATTCTGGCCTACGTCCACATGCTTGCTCTGTGTGTGGTAAGGCTTTCTCTCAAACCTCCAACCTCAAACAGCACGAACGGACACACTCTGGAGAAAGGCCCTTTCAGTGCTCCCAGTGCCACAAGAGCTTCACCCACTCATCCAATCTGCAGCTGCACCTACGCACACACTCCTCGCGCAAGGACTTCAAGTGCCAACACTGCGGAAAAGAGTTTGTCATGCTCTCCTACCTGCAGAGGCACTTGAGAACTCACAGTTCTGGGGGTGCAGTAGCGTGCACGAAGGAAGCAGGAAAGGTGGCTAAAGGTAGTGGAGCTTCAGAGACAGCAACGCTAAATTTAAACCTGAATGTACCTGGAGGGCTTACCTCCTTGTTTCCTACTGATGGCAATTCTACATTGATTCTTTCACCCCCAAATCTTGACATACCTCCAAACACATCCCAGAATTATTTTATGATCCAGACAACTTCAGGGTTGCAACTGATCCCACTATCCAATCCCACGCCAACACAGCCTGTCCCTCCTCCTCCACCCCCTCCTCCCCCACCACCACCTCCACAGAATTTCCTGCTTCTTCAGTGCCAGTCCAACAATGGAAGCCAGCCTAGTCTTATCCTGGTTCCCACAGCATCCAGTACAAACACTCTTCCCACCACTTCAGAACCACAGACCCTCCCCTTGGTGCAGACCATTCCGGCAATGCCCCAAGTTCTGGCAGCACCCCAAACTCAAATCCAGCAATTTCAACCAGTTCAGACACAGCAGAGATATATTTTGACTAATAATAATGCTCCCCTCATTACTGCCCAGCCTCAAAGCACATCCACGATGGCTCGTCCCATTTTAGGCAGCCTCGGTCGTAGCCGGAAAGGAGGAACTAGGCGTGGACGGAAGCCTAAAGCTGCTACCCAAAAATCCCCCCCTACAGTTCAGACCACACCAGTTAAGCAACCGTTAATGTTGTCAGCTGCAACTTCCACATCAGCCACAATATCCAGTGCCACTTCTGCTGCTTCTTCAAAGACAGAGTTCCTACAGCTCAATGCTGATGGTCCACCGGCTGCGTCACCTGTCAACACTAGCCAAGTACCTCGAAGCTCTTCGGTTCCTGCAGTTAGCATTATGTCAGTGACGTCAAACTCCACACTAACAAACAGTTCCCCCATGTTGAGCAGTGTTCCTGAGAGTGTTCCAATAGAAGAGAAAGCTCTCGAAGAAATCTCAAGGGAGCATTTTGTTCTGTGCCTAAAGAAAGAAATGGAGAATGGAGGACATGGGGATGGGATGGAGGTGAAGGTGGAAATGGAGGGAGGGAATGATGCAGGGCAGTCTTATGTATTGCAGATTGAAGGTGAGGGCCAGCAAGAAGAGGGAGGGAATAGTGAGGGAGGAGAGAAGTCATATGTCCTCCGGTTTCAGACAGAGGGAGAATGCGAAGGAGATGAAGGAAAAGAGAAGACAGAAATGGTCTCTCTTAACTTACTCCAAGAGTGGACCGGACAGAGTGAGGGGCATGGAACTGCAGATGCTGAGGGAAGTGTTGAAGTAGAAAAGTCCTTTGTGCTTCATTTCCAAACAGAGCCTCAGAGTGAGGAGGACATTCAGCCAAGCTCGGGCTTCATAGGTAGCCCAGGTGAGGATCTCAGCCTTTCTTGCCATCCGGGTCAAGCCTTGGTGCCTCTGGAAGGGCAGGATGTGGTATTTGAGCTCGGTGATGAGACAAAAATGGATGGAAGCACGGGTCCAGGGGACAGTGTTCAAATGATTGCACTGATAGAAGGTGAGGGCAACGGTTCTGGGGCAAGAGGCAGTTTTAAAGGTGCTGTTGGGGCAAACTCTGGGCAAATGGAGGGAATCTTCCAGTTAGAGGGGGGAGAAGGCATTGTTATAATTGAAGTTAGCACCAGCAGTTTGAGAGAGGGTGGAATAGAGGCAGCAGATGTAGGACATACTTTAGTGGAGGGAACTGAGGAAAAACTAGCTAATGATGCACAAGGTGAAGTAATGTCAGAAGAGGCAAAACTTGAGGCTGAGAGCATATCATCGTCAGAGATGGGACTGATTGGAACTTAGGGTTAAGTATGGAGAACTGTAATAGTCAATCTGACTGGCTTTAACACAAATCGCACCTCATGACACTGTTTCAAATGCAAAATGGCACATTTGTTTACCACATATCCTAACTGGATTAATTTCAAGTAATGGTTCTGTCATTCTAAAGTGTTCCTTTTGGACTGTGATTAATGTTTTAGAGATTAGGAAGCTGACAACAACATTGTAGCTGTAGGACCAACACAGGACCTATGTTGAATCTTACATAAATCATTAGAGACCTGTTTGCTCCACACATAGACTCCTTAGAACACCACAGTGTCTTCTTCCTAAACTGTTGTCCCCCCCCCCACCCCCAAGACTGCACTTTGTGGGGATAAAGCATATTGCTTGTAGTTACAGTTGTTCACCTGGCCCCTACGGGGAGCTATTTCACAAACCACAATCATCGAATACAGCCCAGCCAAAAAGAAGTGGTTTCTAAATGAAGGAAATCCCTGATGCTCTTCCACATCCAGGGTGCACTGAAAAGAGAATTTATAAACTAATATGAAATATGAACTATATTCAGCTATGCTGTCATGTTGACAGTGACTGTACAAATTGAACTTTTGTAAATATGTCTACTCTGTTTGTTTTCATTCTTAATATTGGTACTAGATGACAATTACCAATAAAAATAGATATGAATGTCAGTATTTGTGTTTGCTGTTTTATTTCTCAGAGCTTAAAAATATATTAATTTTACATCATGTGTAGGTACATTTTTGTTAAGATTTCATTGATACAGTGAATAATTCCATTTGAAATTGCTGCAAATCATTTTACAGACAGAGATCAGCTCTGCTATATTTAAGACCTTTTTTCTTAAAATATAGATTTAACGCGCACATATATGTGTCAAATGCATACAGGACGCATGCGCTCTAGCTTTGAAAGCGTAAACGGCTATGTGCGCATCTAGACTACGCAGTTTGCGCAGTGTCGTATTCCCGGATGAGGATTGGTTGAAATTACATTCCATGCGGGAAGACAACGCTGAATCCTCAAGTCCCTCAAACACTGCAAGTACCATCGGCTACAGAGGAGGGCATTTCTGCATTACCTTGCTTTTAAAGCCCTCACGGCTTCTTTGAATATTGGGTAAGTAGGTCACGCATGCTCTGTATATTACAGCCATAGATTGAGTTTTAAAGAAGGCGGTGTTTACCATATAAGGGATTAAAAAAGCGTAGAGACTGAGCAAGCTAACGGTACAGCATGCTACTACACCTATAAAATGCCTCTTGAACAGCTGCTCAGTCGGAAAGACGTAGACAAGCCATACTTTGGTTTTTTTTCCATAAATGTTTGAGATGTAATGCAATACAATAAGCTCATGAGGCAGTCGTACATAAACCACAAGTCTATCACGTTAAATATGTCCTTATTTGCATGTACTCCTCAGAGAATTTAACGTTTTTTGCAAGTACATTCTCTGCAGTGAAAAATAAAATTCTAATTAAAAAATCTAATTGAGTAAATTCAGGTTTCATTGTGTAAATAAAAAGTTTATATTTTTAATTTAACCTTTTTTTTTTGGTAATGTCTCTCCCAGGTGAGATGGTTAGATTGGACCTTGGTGATGTACTTCTACGCAGAATGCAGGAGAAGGACGTTGATGCTGTAAAGGCTCTGATCAAGGTGATATATATATATATATATATATATA
>SCHK01443992.1:1747-20157 GCA_004124795.1 Poropuntius huangchuchieni
CTATCAAAAATACATAGTACTAATTGCTAATTGGTTCATTCAACGCCGTAGCACCAGCCAACCAGGATTGGCACATTGCACAATTATTAAAGTTTATGTCACCCCTCCTCCTCCCCAGCACCACCTGTAGAGATCTGATAAGGGGTTCAACATTCTCGCAGCTGAACTAATTTTTGTATTTGTTTAGCAGCAGCATAGCAAATCTCATCTGCTAAAATCAAGCTTATGTATATTTCATGCCCATGCCAATAAATGTTGGTTGAATTAATCCCCCCCCCATGACTGAATTCACTTCTTTCGATCTAAAACCTTTTTAATGAAAAAGTTATTTAGTGCATCATTTAGATAAAATGTGTCTCAATATTGACACTCTCCTTACTACTGTTATGTTATGGTCACGACTGACCTGTAAGAGAATGGTTGTTACTTAAAAAGGAAGAGTCATTGTGCTTGTGTGTGTGAGTCTGATGTGATTTAGGAGGACAGTGGCCTGAGCATCCAACTGTTCGCCTCCCTCCGTCCATTACTCTAACACACTCAGCCCCTCTCTTCTGTAAACACTCCAGACTTCTCCCCCTCTCTCAGATAAACACACTCTCTCTCTCTCATTCCATTAAACAAGCTTACGCACCAGATGAGCACTGTTTTCTTTTCCCCTCTATCTCCTCTTTGGAGAGCACATTCCCAGTGGCTTTCTAGGCCACTGTACTCTCGTTCATTCAAAACTTTTTCACTCCTTTTCTCTCTGTATATAGAAACACACAAAACAAATTATTTCAAACATAAGATGTGCTTGAATTCACACCTGCTGTAGCGCAGGAATCAGCAGTACTGCGCCAGAGAGCTTTATCGGATCAGCATCCCTCGTACTGTTCTTTCCAACAACAGAAACAACATCAAGAGCAAAGCTGAAACAAATTAAATGTAAAATATGTTTTGCTATTTTTTTTGAGGGGGGGGTATTTTTGAAAGAAGTACTTTCAAGCTTTCCAAAGCTGCATTTATTTGATCAAAAATAAATACTGTGAAATATTACAAATGATATAAATCAATAAAATGTCATAATGACATTTGATTACATTTGACACACCAAAAATTGTGCAAATCTGACATATTTCTTAATTTTACATAATCAACAAATAGAGAATGTCGTAGCGCCAAACACTCATCCAAAAGTCCATTATAGGCCAATAATATAAGGCGCGTAGATCCAAAAAATACAAGAGATCCGCACTCATCCAAATTTAGCCCAAAAAGGCTTGTATCATTTATTACTCAGATGTCACAAAATTGTGCAAAAAAGTGCACAATTAACCTAATTAACCCTTCCTCAGTGCCACTTTTCGTCTTTATACCTTTTTAATTTTACATAATTTAGCACTTCTAGACCTTACTGTATATAATTCTTTCTTTTTGCACTTAACATGATGCTCAAATCACTTTGACAAATTTTAAATCACGGATGAAAAAGCCTTATTGGTTTTAATAAGAGAGCGATATCTCATCACTAAAATATGCTTTGAAAGGTCTGTGCAGCCCCTGGAGAAATTTTATGTCAACAAAGCATTAGCAGATATGACAGTATACGGTATTAAATATCACTGAAAGTTTCAGGAATCAAATAACTTTTCTGCTGAACCGCTCAGAGAACTGCGTGGATTGAGTAATAGTTTGGTCCAAAACTAGAAGTGTAAGAGGTTTATGAAAGAAATCCATTATAGGATTATAACTACACAACCATCAGCGGTATTATTATTCAGCCAATTCAGATGTCCTAGAGAGAATGAGAGCTATAAAGAAAGAATAGGTCAGACACATAAGAGGCCAAATCTTCCCAGTGGAAAATCTCTTAGCACTAACACCATGAGAAAGCAAATGAAAGCATATCAATTGGCGGCCACTCTAGCCTACAGCGACAGCTCCAGATCAGCACAGAGGTCTTATGCTCCGTGGTCACATCAGAGATCACTCAAACGCACACTGCTATTTCTCATTCTGCTTTCAGAGCCGTAGAGATGGGCTAAAGCCAATTCCAGACAATGGAAGATCAGCTGCAAGTTGATTTAAAAATAAAGTGTTGAGCTGTACAACAGGATTCACGGTATCAGGCTGTAGGATGGACTGAATCAAGTGACAAGAATTGAGCAGCTGCAGAGAGAAAACGATAGCTCTGTTTCTGCAAGCAGCTCAGCTGAACAGTGACTGCATGAGACCCTTCATGCATCTTTAACCAGCTGTCAGTCACTTTGAGCACATTTACATGTGAGTTTGAGGGTCACTCGCTTCAAAAGAGAGAGCGACACCGACAAGCACACTAACTTTATATCATGATTTCATGGATGTAATTGAATCACAGTGATATGCTATATTCCACGCATTAAGTACCTGCAGAGTTTGCGAATGGAGGAGGACCACAAGTAGAATTTTGGCTTTTAAACATCTATAAAACCTATGAATAAATAGCATTCGAGAACAAAGTATCAGTTCAAGGCTTTTTAAAGAGTCTAGACAAATCAGCCTAATAATCTTCCACAGAAATTCAACAGCACATCCGCCATCTAGTTCATCATCAGTGAAACCGGATCCATCAATATTCCACCACAAGGCAATGAACAAAGAAAGTAAATAAATAAGTTTGCATAGAGACCACTATGGTTAGTTTAAGATATCAGTGTAACAGTTAAATCAGTGTTTGGCTTATAAATGAGAGCTGCTTAATTATGAAAGCCGTCTTTCATAAAAATGTCATTCTTGCACACATAGGACCTTGAGGATAAGCAATGATAGTAGCCAATTGTACACTGAGTCATTGACCGGATGCTAAATCACATGAGGGACTGTCTTTTTTCATTTGAGAAAAAAAAAAGAGATTCTGTTGAACTATAAAAGCAAGCATTAGATAAAGCAGAAAAATCATATGGCAGGAGGCAACAAACAAATCTTTACACAGCTGAGCAACTCAGCCCCAAATTCTGTTTAAAAACACAATATCACATAAATGTATCAAATGGAGCTCTGATAAGAGAAGCATCAAACTTTGTTGAGGCCAATGAGATAGCATATATTTTGTAATTTGTAGTTTTAATATTTGTATACTAAAAGTAAGAAAGCATAACATCAGCAACAATTCAGGAAAGCTAAATAGGACTTTCCGAATTATGAATCAATAAGGTATTCGCATATTTATGAAACAATTATTAGACATTTCAATTTGTGTTAGATTACTGCCGGGCACATTCTGTTACTGGTGTATCACTCAAAGTCTTTCTTTTCCCAGATGTCATCTTACTTGGACAGTTAAATATGTTTGTGCCAGGAAAAACTGCCCTGCAAATTCTCACTGTCAGGTGACTAATACTCTGTGCATTAATCTGATTAAACGTGGACGTGTCCACAGTCTTTCTGACACCTTTCCACATCACGTATAAATAGCCTAAAATATCTATCAGTCATGGCCTTTCACACAGTTTAATGGTTAACTTCCAATGAACTGCTCTTTGACAGGAAAAAGAAAGATTATATTTTGTATGGCAAGCCATTCTAAAATGTTTTTCCTTAAAATGAACTAACACCTATTTTTATGTTACTAGTGTAACATTTCACTTCCTACTAGTATGTTTTGCTGATGCCTAGCCTAGTATAGTTTAACTTGTAGTATGTATTCTTTAGCTTTTTGCTAGTCCTTAAATACTAATTAGCCACTAGTAACTATCCTAATAGTGACAAATTACCAATCAATTTTTTTTACTAGTAACAAATAGCAAATTTGTGGTCCAGACGTTGACTATTCTAATTGCACTTATTTTAGTTTTACTGGTAATAACTATGGTAACACTTTAGAATATGGAAAACTTATTCACTATTAACTACAACTTTTCCCTCAATAAACTCCTAATTTGCTGCTTATTAATAGTTAGTAAGGTAGTTGTTTAGGTATTGGGTAGGATTATGGATGTAGAATAAGGTCATGTAGAATAAGGCATTAATATGTGCTTAATTAGTACTAATAAATGGCTAATATTCTACTAATATGCATGCTAATAAGCAACTAGTTAAGAGACCCTCAAATAAAGTGTTACCTTAACTATTTATTATATACCATTACGTATTTCTTAGTTACTCTGTAACACTTTATTTTACGGTCTCATAACTAGCCGTTTATTAGCATGCACATTACTAGAATATTAGCCATTTATTAGTAGTAATTAAGCACATATTAATGCCTTATTCTACATGACCTTATTCTACATCCCTAATCCTACCAAATACCTAAACTTAACAAGTACCTTACTTACTATTAATTAGCAAATTAGGAATTTATTAAGGGAAAAGTCATAGTTAATAGTGAATAAATGTTCCCTATTCTAAAGTGTGACCAGTTACTCTAATCCATACAAAAAGTAACAAGTGGAATACACACTAGTGTATAAATAATTATTTTTCAATTAATACTAAGACAACTAGAACAGATATTTAAGCAAATATCTAAAAAAGAAAGATTATCAATTAAAAGAGAAGTTACTTGTATTAGTTACCAAATAACATACACAACTGAAATTTAAAACACAAAATAATTCTGCTTGTTTAGTTAATAATTCAAAAGTACTAGTAACAAAAACAGTTCTTTTTAAGGAATAAATGTTAAAGCAGCTTGCCATATGCGTTGAGGTTTCGTCTGTGCAAAATTATAATTTCAATTTAATTATAATTAAGCTTTTTCTTGTCGTTTAAAGGATGTTGTCTTCACTCAACAGTATGCAAAAGAGACTTGTTCATACCGAACTGTCAGAGACAACTTAATGTTTCGTGCGATGCTCACTATTGAGATACAGACGTGCACTGACAACAAATATCACAAAAAGAATATGAAAACGTGTACAGTATCAAAGTGGTCTACTTACAGAAATGCCTTTCGTCACAAATCGCCCCAAAACGCAGAAAAGTCGTCTAGTAGTTACTGTAAAGCCGAGTAACGTGAGACAGAGCGGAGACGCGGAATGAACTCAGCTGTGATAGTCGCTGTGCTGTGTGTGTGAGTGTGTGTGTGTGTGTGTGTGTGTTATTAATAGTAGGTACTGTACGCCCTCCTGCGCCACTTCTCCATCTCAAACAATGCACTCCAACAGCAAACATACCGCTGACGGACGGCATTGTTGGGAAAAACATCTGAGCTCCTGAGAAATATTTGTGCTATCACATTCCTTCGCTATCTATTGGAAAAAGCACACTTGCACAATTATGATTATAAATAAAGAGCACTGTTAAAACATGCAATCTGTTCTTTGTTAAATATGCTGCTTGCAGAATGGAGATCAGAATAGGAACAGACTAATATACGAAATACACATTTCTGAATATGAATGTAAAAGGCGTTCTTTTTAAAAACCGTACATATTGCTCCATTACCACCACCATTTGGAAGAGAAGCGCAAGACTATGATGTAAACACTTGTAAGACCAAGCTAGTCTGGAGTGTGAGTGGAAACATACACGCAGACCTTTTTATTAGAACAAGTATTTATTTTCATAAAAATAACCAAAGGACTTTATCTCACACTCTTTTTAAGAAATACAGAAATCAGTTTTTAAATAATCCTTATGACAAACATCACTTTGAATTTTGTCTTTTTTTGTGGAAGACTGGATTGCTAACAACAAAATAATAAAAATACACTATATTCACTCTGTACTCAAACCTACTGAGATGCTTAAACATCCTTGAGACCTACATAAAAGGTTGGTTATTATTTAAGCCCTTGCTTTTTGCTGTTATAGTAATATTTTCTGGCAAAGTAAAAAAAAAATAGATAGACTTGACAGCAGCATAAAGAGTAGATTCTGAAAACTATCAGTGTGCACATTAACCCCATAGATAATATAAGTAATCACTAATGAAATGTATGGACATAAAAATATATTCTCATGGTCTCATTTTCAGAGAAACGGAGGCCAAACATTCAATAAGACATCCTATATCTTAAAAAAGAAGAATCTTGTAAAAACTAATTAAGGACAACTGGTAAATGCAAAACACATACATAGAATATATTATAGACAAGATGTAAACAACTACATGCATGACGTGTGTTACTGAAAGATCCTATAACAATTAATAAATGCACAAACCCCCACATAGTATTTATGCATGGATGGTACAAAGGTGCGGTGTAAAATTCTCTCAAAATGACCTGAGAATATTTTTGTTCTTTCTCAGACTTCATTTTCTCTTTCATCTCTAACAGCTCATTGTTTTTCTCTAACGCTTCAGTGATCTCTTCTTTTTATTCTTTGTTTTATTCATGAGGCTCTTCATCTTTTAGAAGCTCCTCCTCTCTGTTCATGAGATCATCATCATCCTCGTACTCCAAGTCTTCATGAGTTTCAAACAGCTCTTCATCAGATATTGGTTCAAATTTTCTATCATCCTCTATCTCCCCCAGATGTTGCTTTGTTTCATCCTTTTCCTCCTCTACATCACTGATGTCCTCCACACAATCTTCATCATCTCGTCTGATCTTCTTACTCTCCAGAGGCTGAGGTTCCTCACACAGCTCTTCATCAGATATTGGTTCAAACTTTCTATCGTCCTCTAGCTCCATCATCTGTTGCTTTGGCTCATCCCTTTCCTCCTCTACATCACTGATGTCTTCCTCACAGTCTTCATCATCCTGTTCGGACTTCACCTCACTCTCCAGAGGCCGAGGTTCCTCACACTCTGAGTCTTCATGACTTTCAAACAGCTCTTCATCAGATATCGGTTCAAACTTTCTATCGTCCTCTAGCTCCATCAGCTGTTGTTTTGGCTCATCCTTTTTCTCCTCTACATCTCTGATGTCTTCCATGCACTCTTCATCATCCCGTTCGATCTTTACCTCACTCTCGAGAGGCTGAGGTTCCTCACAATCTTCCTCTTTGCTCTCAGCATCTTCATCTGACTCTGCGCTGCTCCACTCTGCGGTCAGAGTTTCTTCTGTACTCTCTGAGGTGTCTTGTGATTTGATGCACGACTTAACTTGAGGACAGCTGGACACCTCATCCTCTGGTGGGGGCTTCCAGTAATCATACAGCTTTCCCTGTGAATTACACAAGAGGCCTACTGAAGCAGAGTCCACCGAATAATGAAAATTCTGTCATCACTTACTCACCCTCCTGTTTCAAACCCGTATGACTGACTTTCATGGGTCACACTCTAGTTTGGAGACCAGTTCTTACTATTAATTTAGAGTAATTGCCTCAATAAACTCCTAATTTGCTGTTTATTAATAGTTAGTAAGGTAGTTGTAAAGTTCAGATATGGGGTAGGATTAAGGAATCTAAAATATGGTCATGCAGAATACTCACAAAAGGTCTGCTTTTTTAAGTACTTAGTGACTGTATTCTTTCACATTACCTCCTGAGGCCTCGTTCTTGTTAGAAGCACCTGCCACTTGGTGTATATCCTTGCCACAAAGTCTTTCACCTACAGAAGAAAAGCCAATCACACTGTCAATAAAAATCTGGATCTCTTTTGATATAAACAGAATGAGGAATTCTAAGAGAATAGAATGAAGCAGCTCTTCACCTTGCTCCTATACAGCATTTTCTCACTCTCCCTTATGTCACACTTAATGTGCTTCTCCAGCTGGGAAGAAAGACTCTGCAGATCGTTCTGGCAGTGAAAGAGGGCTCAAGTTAGACTAATTAACTAATACAATTGTGATATAAAACAATACTGACAAGACAAAGACTGAGGCACAGTCAGATGTGCCTTACTTTATTCATACAATATTGAGGGAATGAATTAGACCTGTCACAGTAAGCTTTTGTTGTGCAGTAGGGATTTAAAGCAGCAAAAACAACATTAGAAATTGTTACGTTTGATTCAAAAATCAATTCAAAGATTTGTTTATTATATATTATTTATTTGGCAATTTTGTCAAAAAAAATCTGAGAATCAATGACACTGATCTTAAGATTTAATTAATGAACAATGCTAAAAAAGATGCATTTCGACATCACGCTTCCAGTCAGGAAAATCATCCCTCATTTCAATTCACACAAGTACTGCTTTCTCTTGGGAGAGTAAAATTAGTTATGTTCATAATTGGTCCCTGAGGGTGAGCGTGGTACCAGAAGACAGAGTGGGGCTGTGTCCACTGACAGGGTCTTTCTGTGACTGATTCATTAACACTGCTCCTTTATATCTACACTGTAAAATCTATTCACAGAGCATCTGGATTCTTCTGGATCGATCCACAAAAATCTCATTTCTAAGTCCATCATCAATAATTCTACTGGATGAAGAAGCATACGTCAGACCAAACATAAAAACGGCATAACACTGACAATTAAGATACATTGAGAACGGTATCGGAATTGGATTGTAACTCCCTGAAATGTAATCAAATTGTGAAGATTTCCTCCCTTACTATACAATAATATAAAACAGAAATTGGACACTTACTCTCTGAGCTGAGGGTAAAAACTCAAAATTGGAGGCTTCATTTGTCAAAGTCAAAAGGCTGTAGCAGAGGTAATATGCCTGTATGAAAGAAGATCATTTTTCAGCTTATTAAACTCTAAGTGGTTTTACTGTATCACTTGGATATTAAAAAAAGTAATGATCCAATAGCTCTCAGCCCTTAAACGACTTTTTGCTTACTTGTTGGTCTAGATTGACATCACAATCTTCTGCTCTCCTTGCAGACCTAAGGCCTTTCAGTAGAGACGAGGGACGCATTTGAGGTAGGAAAGGTTTCAGCTCAGACAGCTGGAAAAATAGCGATAGAAACAAAGATTATTTTTTATCGTCATACAGTGAATATCTTCAAAAACGAAGGCTTGGCTAGCCAAGTGTAGTCAGTGGATGAACCACCTGTGTAATTGCACTCATCAAAAACCATAAAGCATCTATAGTGCTGAGTCTGAACATTGAAAAGCCGCTAATATTCTATAGATTATTCTCACCTTAAACTCTGTCCCTGAGGGTTTATAAGTGCAGGTGTGATTCAAAAGCTTTGAGATGATAGACACGCTCAGGTGTCGTTTTAATTGCCTGTTAAAGAAATAGCGGATGAAAAATTGCAGGAAGCGCTTAAAAGTAAAAACAAATGTAGTAGAATAAATATTTATATTGCATTACAGGGTTTTACTTACTTTCCACGACTGCTATCTGGAAGAAGATAAATGAGTCTCCTGAGGTTGTGATGATCTTCTGACAAATCAGTCAGGGTCTGACAAGCTTTAGACATCTACATAGAAAAAAGGGAAATCTGTGTTAAGTGTGAGAAGATGATAAAGTAATACATAACAGGTAATTACGTAGTTAGTTTTCTTTTTCCATTATATAATAACACTGAATTTTCAGCTCCAAAATGACAATTGTTTGGAATGGCATGAGGGCAAGTAAATGATAACAGAATGTTCGTTTCTGGGCGATATGAATATTAAACACACTCTTTCTGACCTGTACATCCCATTGTGTGATATTTTTAAGCAGATTCTGGAGCAGGATGCTGAAGTGTCCAGTTGGCAGCAGCTGAAAATGAGTCTCTAGTCCAATTCTACACACCACCGCCAGAAGCAACAGCAGCTCCTCATCAGTGTATGCTCTTGGACACAATGCAGTACACAGGGAGAGGTACTGAACAAATAAGGGGAAAAAAAAATACAGACGCAAATTAGAATGACACTTACTATTGCATTTAAAGCTCAATTATAATTAAACAAATGAAAACCCCCCTACTACTCAATACAAGACAAACACATTCTTAAAACAGTCAGCTTACGTTGAGAACACTCTCCAAATTATGTATTGGTAAAGTGCCACTGTCTTTCATGTCAGATATCACTCGGTCTTGGCTGGTTTCTTCCGGCTGAAAGCTCTCTCTGCCAACACATACAAATGCAATAAAATACTAACTTAGCATTTTTATGAAGCTGTTGGTATAATCATGGCTTATGTCAAATATGCTGAATGACAAAAACATAAGAGTAGTACAGAAGTATAACGCTGAGTCTGAGAGCTAAAAAAAACTCACAAAAGGTCTCCCTCAGTAAAAGGGGGTTGCAGAGCTTCCAGAGGAAACAGACTAATGAATGATGCCCCCATGTTCAGGAAAACCAAGGTGATGTCCCGTACAGGGGGTACCCACACTTTAAAACTTTGGCTCTGGTGTTCAACTATAACACAAAAGTCAATTTTAGTGCTTTATCAGTTGTACAGGAACAGCATATTTGGCCAGTATGAGGTCTTTCAAGCATACCTATGTGTTGAGCAGCAGACAGAGCAATGGTTTGCAAGGACTGCATGATGTGTGAGGAAATAATTGGGTTTGGGTAAACTGACATCATCTGAAAAAGCATTATAGTTATTAGCTGCACATGCATGTTGGCTATTGGACCATATGAGTTGAGTCTGCAAAGTTGTATGCATGTTGGAGTACTGAAAGCATAAGCTCTCATGAAAGTAATCCAACTGTAGTGTATAAGTTTTGACAGGTTTAAAAGTAAATGTCCCAAGGGTATACAGGTTTCCCATGAGAGAATACAAGATGGTGTGAACAAAATGGAACTAGTCAAATAAACAAAAAATAATACATAGTGACAGCGAACTTAAAACTTCAATACAACCATATAACAAAACAAAAAAAAAAACATATATTACCTAATACAACTCATAAAAACTGATCAACAGATGAGATCAACATGACACTACACATACAGTGGCCTCAAAAAGAGCACTGCATTAGATAACAAAATATCAAACCATGTAGCATTCATATATTTTTAAGTAATTAATTGTAGATATTTTTTGGGCCACTGTAAAGTACATCCATGTGTTACTGACTAAGCACACAGTGTTTTGCAGGACAGAAAATATGAGGAAAGAGGGTGGTTTTACCTGGAAAAGCCAGCGTGTAACCTCAGGCTGACAAGGGAAAGAAAAGTAGGCTTTTCTCAACAAGCCAGCACTGATCAGAGACAGCACGTGCTCATTACGGGCCCTATAGAGGACAAAAACAAAACACTCATATTACAAAGCGTAATAAAGTGTACTAATAACACCAAGAAAAAAACACTAAGCCCAAGCAAATGAACATAACAGAAAAAAAATCACTGATGCATCTCCTATTTTACTTATTCTTGGAGAAGTGAACTATACTACAATTTGATATTGGGTTCAAGGTGTCATCAGACAGGTATCATCTATTACTAAAATGGAAGTATTAATTCAATTTGTTAATTTCCCATTTTTTAACACATTAGCACATTTTGACACTTGACATAATATTTAAACACCTTTTATCAGGAGCAAAAACTGAGGTGAAGAAAAGTAAAAATGACTTGTGTTGGCAGTCTTACTGAAAGAGGATTTGTTGTGATTTGTTATGCGGAGTCACAGTAATCTTCCTCAGGTCCAGCGTCTGGTGATTGAAGAGTCGACCAAACCTAGCAGGCAGGAATACTTCCTCTCCTGGGTGGATGTCCCTGATGGCACATGAGGCGACAGAGAACCTTTGCAAAAATTCCCTTAAAAAAAGGTAAACAACATTAATGATACATTTTTATGCAGCTGTCAAAATTCTACATAAGGACAAAGTAGCATATATATTTAAAGTATATTTATGCACATATATTCAAACTGACTGACATAATCTACTTTAGAACACCAAAAGGCTTCAATATATTTTGAAAGACTGGATTTAAAAAAACAAATGAAGAGAATAAAGCCAGCTATTAAGCCAGTATGGACAAAATACCTTTGCTCAAGTGAGATGTCTTCGTCTTTACTTTCACTGTTCTCATTCTCATCTAGATTCAGCAGATCCTCTTCACATGACTCGAGTAACTGTCTCTCCAACTCTTTTGACCTGTGTAGTCAAATGAAAAACAAAGTGTGTCAAGTAATTATTAGACGTTTATCAGGGTGAGACTGCAGGCTAAATGCAGCATGATCTGTCTCAACAAATTCTGCCATGGCATAACCACAGGTCTGTGAAACTGACAGCCGGAATAAACAACAACCTGTCAATTTTACACACCCCAAGGGTTACTGTCAGCCAGAATGCCAGGCATTAATACACCAAGGGTGAATTAGGACTACAATTTTACATTTCCTGAAGTTAACAAGCATTGCAGCAGGTGGTTTTTAGCACATTACTATTGGTTCTAGGTCAGCAATTTAGTGCTGTCAAACGATTAATCGAAAATAAGTTTTTGTTTACATAATGTGTGTGTGTGTGTGTGTGCTCGCTGTGTTTTTGTTTACATATGTGTGTGTACATATTTATTATGTATATATAAATACACAAATATTCATGTATATATTTTTTAAAAAGATGTTAGGTTTATATATTAAATAATTTATATATGATATACGTTATATGAACATAAATATATATACATGTAAATATTTTCAAAATATATGTATGTGTGTGTATTTATATATACATAATAAATATACACAATACACACACATATATTACGTAAACAAAAACTTTTATTTTGGATGCAATTAATCTTTTGACAGCACTACAGCAATTCTCAACCAGAGCTCTGAATTTTGGTCTTCAAATATTGTCTCAGACACAGGAAGGCCTTGGAGTCCAAAAGGTTGAGAACCACTCAGTCTGTCTGGCAAGTTGCTTACTGTTTGAAGTCAAAAGAGTCCACTTTATGTATGACCTAATTACTGAGATTTTTATGCCATTTTATTGTCTGTCAGGCAAAAATGATTAATTACAATTCACAATTTGGGTTTTCATTCATGGCTGTAGTCTGCACAGCTAATATTTACAAAAAAATCAGTAATCCTAAATGTAAGCGATTTAAAGGCTGATTTAAAGGATTAGCTCACTCAAAACTGAACATTCGGTCATCATTGACTGATCATATCCTCATGTTGTTCCATTATCAAAACACAAACGAAGATAACATATGGTAAACGGATGCTCAAACGTTCGGTTACTCTTCTGTTTACCATATTTGATTTTCTCTATGTGTGTTGATCAGTGTTTATATATATATATATATACAGATTTAAATGTCTATATTAAATCTGTTCTTAATATAAAGCAATCATGACTCTTCAGAAGACTTAGATTCAACTATTCGATTCACAAGAATTAATTTTACGATCTCTGCGAGTTTTTGTGTGGACTTACAAAGGAGGGACAGAAATCTCTCAAGATTTCATTAAAAAATATGGAACAACATGATTGAGAGTAAATGACAGATTTTTTTTGTTTTTAGGTGAATTATACTTTTAATAGCCATGCCTGCCTTGGAAAACACCACTAATAAAAGCTGTCTACATTCAGATTTTGACCTCTCAATCATTGATTTCCAAAGCACTACAACAAACCAAGGGCTGCCAAGCACAAAATGAAACATGCTGAGAATCAAGTTGGGGGGAAAAAACTAATCAGACCAACCTCTGATATTGTTCCTTCTCTTGCAGCATCTGCTCCAGTGTATTTCTATAACTAACGGCTTTGGTTTTCACTGCCTCAGGCTAATACAGATGAATTAAAAAAAACAGAGATGTTTGTGAAAATCAGGCATGTCAAAGACTGATTAATGACACATGAGGTCATGACATGTTTTCTGAACATCCTTGAACTTACTACTGCTTTTGAGACAGGTGTGTTGGGCTCTGAGAAAGCATCTTTTTCGGGAGTAACAGGCACGTGGTCTCTCCGACTCATCAGCTTCTCCAGAGATGGCAGCGGCTCATCTTCATGACCGCTGCTGCTGCTGCTCAGGCTGATATTGCAGTACTCTCTCAGCTCATCGCCGGAGTCGTCTCCCAACTCAATATCTAAGGGATCTTTCCACTGGGGGCAGCACTTCTGTTCTCTTGATCCTTCTACTTTCACCGACACAGCTGGGGCAGGCATGATAGCCTTGGGGCTGCGTGACTGCTCCACTTTCAACTGCGTTCTTTCATCCGATTCCATCTTACATGAACCGGCTTGTTCTGCAAAGCTGGGTGATCTTAGATCAAGATGATGGGGGGACGAGACAATTGTAACACTCTCCTTATGGTTGGAAGAGGGGCTTGTTTGTGTGCAAGTTTCTCTTTCAGCATTTGTTTTTTTATTATGAGTTTTGGGCGATGGTAAGCAACAGTCTGGTGTAAAGAGTGGTGTCTCGATGCTGTCGAATGTTGTGCTGGACTTTGGAGAGACTTTGCGCAAATGCGGTTGGCTGGGAGGAGCTTTGGGATTTTTGTTAGCATGTGCCACCATAGCGTCTTTTGGCTCTGCAGTCGTGGGTGATTTACTGAGTTGAAATAAGTTAGGTTTGTCGCTTGCCATGTTTGAGTCCTTACATGGTTTAAACAGCTGCCTGGGGAGGGAAGGCGTAAGTCTTGGTTTGTTGTTGCTGTCTGGTGCAGCAGGAAGCATTTTAGGGGACTGTTTTTCCTTTATAGTTATCACAGACTCATTGCTGCACTTCACGAAAGCACGTTTGATGAACTTAGGCGAGTTTATAATGGAAGAGCTGGAAGTGGGTTGGAAATCAGCACATGGGCGTTTCATTTCCTTCTCATTGTCTGTACTACCCTCCCTTTTTCTCTTTACAGATAGGGACATCCTGCCCTCTGTTGGCAAAAAGTTGTATTTGATATAGAAAGAGAAACGGCTTAGTTTCAAAAGTTACGAAATAAAAAGCTAGGCAAGATCAGTAGTACACCAACGGGTAATATTTTGTTACCTGGATTAGTCTTGTGGTGAGGGGTGCTTAATTCCTGTAACACAATCAATAAAAATAGGTGAAAATATGACATGCATAGTCACTTAAAAAAAAGGTGGAAATCATACTTAAAATTATTCAGCAAAAATATAGAGCTTGAACGGTACCTTCTGTACAGACATGTCGCTACAATGGGAGGTTCTGTGGTCTCTATTCTCCAGTCTATCTTTTTTCTGATTAGGGTGGAGGATGATCCCCTCCCCTGTGTTAACTGATGCTTTAGGTCTCTGCTGGAACAAGCAGGAACTACTACTCTCAGGGTTACGCCTGGAGTGAGACGTATAAGGAAGAGAATGTTTCTGGACCTTCACAGCATCTGACTGAAACAGACCTCCTCCACGCTGAACACAGAACATCAGAGGATTATGAAGTTAGAATACAATAAACAAACACCAAACACAAGCTATAACAATTATGGAACAAAATCTAAATGACAGGGTTCCGCTAAAGACCGCCAAAGCCTTAAATTAATCAACAGAGAGAAACAGTGAACAGATAAGCCAAAGTAAAATATGAGTATTAAGTAATACAGGGTTTCCCATATTAAGGGAACTGCATGGGGTTCATGAGATGATGAAAAGCTAATAATTAAATCATAAAATAAAAAATAAACACAAATCATTCCAAAATAAGAACAATCAAAATAAAAGACTACTGATATAAAATATTTGGTTTGTTTACCTGCATGTCATTTGACCATTAACCAACATCGGCAAATTGTGGACATGCAAATGTGTTGTTAAATTACTGAAATATTAACTTAAAAGCAATTATTTATTCAGTCATGGAAATTAATTAAATATTAAAAGTTATGGCAATTTTTGCATTAAATTATTTTCTATTTATGCTCAGCTCTAAAGTATTTCAACTAGAATATCTTGCTATTGCACAGAATAAAACATACAATTTGTCAAAGGATCTAATTAAATTTGGCAGAAAAAAAAAAAAAGTTTGGGAATCCCTGCATTAAAATACTCTTAGAAATGTGAATAATAACAATAAAATGCATTAAGAAAAAATGAGTAGTTGCATTTACCCTCAAGTTTTCATTTAGCTCCTTACTGAGAGCATAAGAAAGTTCTTTGTTTTTGTTGTAAGAACTGGTCCTCCGCAGTATATCCTTTTTAACCGTGGGATTGATAGAGCCATTCTTCCTGGAGTTAATGTTGCCATTATTTGATTGTAGTTTAGTCACAACAACTTTACAATTGAGAAAACTGTCTTGTTCTGGTCTCTTGTTGGAGGCTTTAAGTGCAGCTGAAGTGGACTTCTGCTCCAGCTCAGGGTTTTTGGTGGGCGGGATGCATTTAGGCTGTGGGTTCAAGAGTTTTGGAGTCTTCTCAGAAGGTTCAATACGTAGACTACCTGACACAGGATGTGGTGTGGCAGCTACACTGTCACGTCGCGGTGCACCAAGGGGAATGAATTCTTGCACTTAAAATAAATCAAACACACTGTCAGATATTCAGACAAGAAGTGCAAGTGCAACCTCTTTTTTATCATCAGGGCAGCTAAATCACCTCGCAAACCTGTATTAAATGTTAGTGCATGCTTATTAAGATTGTTAGCTTGCACAAATCAGACTGACATGCAAATATAAAGACAAAGTATGAAAAAGTAGCGCACATCCCACAAACCCAAGATGGGATCACGTGCAGGACAAAAAAATTCTAATTATAAGAAAGGAACAAACGTAATGTCCACACACTGAACTGAGAAAAATATGCTTCACTGCAACATTTTTTTTACAAACAAGTTTGTTACTTGTGCCTGACGAAGACCTGATGGTCGAAACATTGCAATAAAGAATATTTTTATGGAACAGTCAGTTCAGTGTGCGGACATTATGTTTGTTCCTTTTTTATGCAAATATAAAGAAGCATTGACATCAGTTGGCTGGAATATACGAGACGACTTATGCACAGATTTTTGTCATGGTTAGTTGCCAAAAGTCAGAGCCAGTCTGCAGATTTTGGGCAGTTGGAGTTTTTTGTAGAAAATCACATAGTGTATGATGGGCACAGAATCCGATTTGCAGCTTCAGACTGTGATTCGATCCAGTCAGAGGATCAAGTATGTTTGTTATTTTGGTCTGATTTTAGAACACATATTGTATTCGTCTGTTTGTTGTGTGATGGCTAGTCTATTGTAATTTTCGTGCAATTTTCGTGCAATCGTCGTGCAATGCATTCCAGCCTTGAGTCTAGGAAACAGGAGGAAAAATCTGCAAGCCAATGTATCCAGTATTACCATTGTGCCATACCGCAGAAAGCCCACAAGCAGATCAACAGCGGCCCAACACACCAAGCATCCCTGTACAGTATATACAACATATAATCTCACCCATAGAGGTGAAGTGCTGCTTGAGAAAACTTGACATTTTATACTGAAGAAACATAGACAGATGTCTTTAAAAAGTCCTCTGAGTGATCTGTACAAAGTGAGACGCATGTATCAAGTGTTAAAACAAGTGAAATCACATGTGCGCATGCAAAATATCATTTGTGTAGACAACCAAATCCTGTTTTGAGAAGTCTGTGCCATTACAATACACACCACATATTACATTGTTTTTACAGAAATAAATGACAGTAATAGATGACATTCAACAGACCTGTGCTACATGCTTCCAGTTTCCCATCAGGTGGGCGTGTGTCTGTAAAAACAAAAACAATGGAGAAAACTTTAGCCGTTGGTCTTGGAAAGGAAATGGAAAAAAGGAAACACGTACTTTGAGCGCATCCCTCTCATTTGTATTGACTTATGAATTTCACTATTCGTACTTAGTAACCGACATGTATATGGGCGGGAACAGAAGCTAGTATGCTAGTCTTGAGAAACGAAACTACTGGCAAGTTGGCAACAGTTCAAGTCATCGAACAAAGCTGTTTTCGCCGAAGTGATTGATATTTTGTGACAAATCCTTCCGTAAACAATACATTACAAAGAAAGGCGACCGTCAATCGGAAGACGCTGCCAGTCATAAGATGCACGAGGCTTTACCGACTACACAATCAGACGAAACAAGCTCTACGATGAAAACTCTAACTTTACAAAACTTAATCAATTCTGACTAAATGTTATTTAACGTTATTCATAGTACATTTACAAGTAACGTTACACTAGTAAATCAAAAATTACTAGCTGTCAAACCGCGTGAGTGGCGGTGACTCTACCATACGCGTCCGTTTAGTTCTGAAAAGAGCAAAATGTAACGTAACATATAACCATTACAACAAAATGCCGTGCGATGCGTACCAGCCATTGTAGAAATTTATTTGATACACTCCATGATGAAAGTGCTGTTGTGTTTGTGGGGAGCCGCCATCTGTAGGTAGGAGGAGCGAGTGTTGTAGTTCACGGAAACGGCCGCTAGAGGCGTTTAGATTGAGCGCCAAACTCAAAAGACACAGCGAACAGTAGAGACAGTAGAGTTACCCTTACATAGGAGTAAAATAGACTGATTTAAATTCTTACAATGTCCCAAAAATACCACTTGAACCGTTTTAATTGCCTTTGTTTTGTTTTTTGTTTGTTTGTTTGTTTTAAGCAAATTCGCTGGTTTACGTTGCGTCAATGCAGGCTCCGGTTCCCATAGAAACCGGAGGCTCGAGCACCCAATGCACATGAGCAGTCATAAGCGCGTTGGAGCTACGCATGCGCATTGGCTG
>SCHK01443994.1:9804-25136 GCA_004124795.1 Poropuntius huangchuchieni
AAATAATTTTCAATATTAGAATGAAATACTAAGGGGGAAAAAAAATAGTAAAAAGTAGGTTGTGTGGAGATAATATTTGGACTTCTGAATATTTGAACTTCCTGAAAAATGACATATATGTAATATGTCATCTTGAAGCATAACTGCTCTGCCACGCATTCATCAAAACCACAAATCTCTTTAGGGATTTTCACATTGTATTTAACCCTGGGTTATCATCTTTTTAACCCCGGGTAAGGCCACTCTTTACCCTGGGTTATGCAAAATTTCACTTGTGTAATTTTGAGAAGAGGTTAAGCACCACTTTTAACCCTAGGTTATGAAACCCTCACGAATTGCAGAAGCAAAGGTATACACTATACAGTGTGTTGCCAGTGTTGTCAATGTTACAGCAAATTATTTATCAACAGAAAACCAATCATAAACCACCTCATTCTATATTCATGTGCTTTGCCACAGAAACCTCCACTTTAACATTACACATTGACAGGCAGTTATTAAAACGGGTCATTTGCCAATCAATCTTATTGACCTCATAAATATGCAAATAGGAACATTAACCCAGGGTTTCCAAATGTAGAGTATGAACCCAACTGCCCAGCGTTAATTACAAATCCAGGGCAAAGTATAAATAGTGTGCAACATGAAACAACTTAACCCAGGATTATCTCTATGTATGACCCTGCGTTAAAAATTTCAAGTGTGAAAAGCCCTTTCTGTCATATTCCTTCCTTATCCTTCTCAGGAGTTCTTACCCAGGTCCATGTCTCCTGCTTTGGGTCTCTGGGAATATGGGCTTCCTTTATACACAGCATCCAGAAGCTTCTCTTTCACCTGGGTGATAGTGTCACAGTTCAGGCATTTCACAGTCACCTCTGGGCCGTTCTCGTTCTCCGGGTTCACACAATGAAGTGTCTAAAAAAAGATGAGATAAATGAGTCTGAGCAATTTATTGTTAGCATCTAGTTTGAACAGTTAAAGCACTGCACTGTAAAATCAAGTTGAAAACACCAGTGAGCTGCCTACCCCCTCAAAGAAAATATTTCTTTATAGAGTAATGATTAATATATTAAATTATTTCATGAGTAGTGAAAATAATTGAATAATATTGTGTTAATACATTACAATATACATTTCATAATGCATAAGAACTTTTCAAAAATTTGAAAAATATGTGACAATTTATACATTTCATAATGCATACTGTACATGTGATAAAATGTAGTACTGTGTGTATAAATATACTTCAACATACTCTATATATGAAATGTGTGACTACGCAAATAATAAAGTGGGATATGTTTATGAATAATGTATGTGTTCAGATTTATGTAAACCCATGTGAAAGAGAAATTGAGTGTTTCAAAAAACCTATTACACCTAAAATGTGGTGCAGTTTGTCTCATTAGCTATACATTTTTATATGCAAAAATATATCAATGAAGTATATAGCACTAGTTTCCTATATATAATTGTAATATATCACATTATATTTTCCAGTAAGTGTCTTATATATATATATATATAATTGTAATATATCACATTATATTTTCCAGTATGTTCCCATATCATTTTTTTTTGTAAGGGAGTAGGCAGTTGCCTTCTCAAAAAGCGAATAAGTGACTGATTTGAAATGCTCTACATTTTAGAAATCCATCAGCAGGGAGTATGAATAACACTCTTTACATGAAGTGCACAGAGAATTGACTCAATTAATTTCAACAGGGTTTAGTGTTAGCATGTTGCTAAGCTAACAGCATGACACTTTAACATGACTTCAAGTTGACTTTTTTCTTCGATAATAATATGCATGAATTGTGCACATGAATTATACCTGAGACCATCAGCTAAATTTGGATTTAATCTTGATTTTGATGCAAATTCAAACATGGAGAGACATCAGATGAGTTTGCTACGGTTGTGCACTTGCACTGACCAGTGTCTTGTAGTCAATCTGTTGTCGGATGAGTTTGTCCTCACTGAGGGAGTATCGGGCCTCTCCGGTGATGGCATCTATAGGGCCTTTTTCCATCTGCTGTTTTATAGCACAGTACAGCATGAAGAGAGGCTCACCTGCACACTCCTGTAGCGAAAGAGTGTCAGAAACAACAACAGTGTGTTAGGACTCCACAATGTCATGAATACATGCGCTGTGACTTTTTCACCTCATAAAAAGTGGAAGACAAAGCAAAAAGATGACGCAATCAATAGCCCTTCTTTCCTTTCATAGTAACACATGGACATAAAATGCATTTCAGGTATGTATATTGAGCAAAACCTGATTACTGATAAACTGTCACTTCAGATGTGAAAAACAAGCAGCTATAATGGTGCACCGCTTTCAAATAATCACAAGGACTTGCCAATCAATACAACCATTAGCCTCTCACACCCTCAAAAAGCCCCTCTCGAAAAAGACAAACAGTTTAAACGCAGGGGAGAGAGAAAGCGATAGATGGAGGTTAACGATTGGGAGGAAGCACTTAAACCCCTTTGTGAAACGAACGGATAGGTGTGGAGAGAGATTGCTGGGGTGTGGACTGATAGGCTGTTTTCTGCATTAGCATTAACATCTTTCACTGACTAACAAACAATCTGTTTTTCAGTTTCTTAGTTCTTTATATTTATGTTTCTGGTTGATTAGGTGTCCATTAGCAGTTAACAAGCCTTATATAGTCTGGCTTATGGTTCATAACTTATTTTGGACATTTCCCTGATGAAAATAACAGCATGCTGGTTAGGTATGTTTTGAAGCTGGTTTAAGCTGGTCATGTACTGGCAAAGGACCAGCATAAACCAGCAAAACATACCTAACCAGCATATGCTGGTTTTTTAAACAGGGTTAGCATCCACTCAGAGAGCAAGACTTGTTCTGACTGACATGTGAAGTTACCAGCTAAAACTAAAACTAAATAAAGCTTAAATAAAATACAAATAAAACTTTTAAAATGAGAAATTATTTTAAAATCAATGAATGCTTCAGAAACTAGTGACTAGCCGGTTTATTCACCGTAGCTTCAGAAAGCACACATTGTGTGAATTATAACACAAAATCTGTAGAAGCTGTAATGTTAATCGCTAGTTTCTGGGGAAGACAATAATCTGAAGAATACTGAGACAGAAGCTAACAATTAGCAGTCTTATTTGCAGCCTCAGATTTTGTGCATGAATGATAATAAACTATAATCGCTAGTTTTTGCCTCAAACTACTGATTAGGAAGGGTATTCGTCATTGTAGATTCAGACATAGCAAATATTGTGTGAATTACATATTAACACAGAAAATCTGAAGCTTCAATGAATAGACTCGCTAATCGCTAGTTTCTGAGGCAGAAGCTACAAAGGATCTGAATTAATTGTAATGAGTTTGAGAAAGAAATGAGCAATTAGCAATCATTGTAGCTTCAGACAGCAAATATTGTGTGAATTACATATTAACAAATGAAGCTTTTGTGAATAACCATGCTAATCGCTAGTTTCTGTGGAAGAAACTACAAATAATCTACTGAGACAGAAACTAACAATGAACGGTCTTATTTGTAGCCTCAGATTTTGTGCGGTGTGAAAATAAGATTACTAATCATTAATTTTTGCCTCAAACTAGTGATTCACAAACTTATTCATCATTGATTCAGACATAGCAAATATTGTGTTGACACAAAATCTGAAGCAACAATGAACAGACTCGCTAATCGCTAGTTTCTGAGGCAGACGCTACAAAGGATCTGAAGCTACAATCTGAAGCTATAATGAATTGTAATTAGTTTGAGACAGAAATGAGCAATTAGCAATCTTTTTCATTGTAGATTGAAACATGGAAAATATTGTGTGAATTACACATTAACAAAATCTGAAGCTACAGAGAATAAACTTGCTAATCGCTAGTGTCTGAGGCAGAAGCTACAAAGGATCTGAAGCTAAAATTTGAATCTACAATGAATTGTGATGAGTTTCTGAGACAGAAACTAGCAATTAGCATTCTTATTCATTGTAGCTTCAGATTTTGTGTGGTATGTGAAAAAGCTTTCTAATCTGCCTCAGAAACTAATGATTAGCAAGTTTATTTATCATTGTAGATTCAGACATAGCAAATATTGTGTGAATGACACATTTACACACAAAATCTGAAGCTACAGTGAATAATAAACTTGCTAATCCTTAGTTTCTGAGGCAGAAGCTACAAAGGATCTACAATGAATTGTGATGAATTCTGAGACAGAAACTAGCAGTTAGCATTCTTATTCATTGTAGCTTCAGATTTTGTGTGGTACTATGTGAAAAAGCCTTCTAATCGCTAGTTTCTGCCTCAGAAACTAGTGATTAGCAAATTTATTCATTGTAGCTTCAAATTTTCAAGTCAAAATCTGAGATAATTTCAGAAGATTGATCAGGTTCAATGCAGGAAACTTGTAAGCCAAAAAAATTGCAGCGAGCTGTCACATGCGAGACATGTTAGGCATGTACCCCTCCTCAACCGACCCCCGACCGCAGTGATTACGATGGGCACGGTGAAATGAGAAAACCCACCGTCTCCCTCCGCCTTACACATACCCACACGAAACAGTTTCCTCCATCACTTCATCCTGTTTTACTCCACCCACCCTCCCACCATATGCTGTTAACGTCTCGTTAGCATCTGCGCTAATTAAGCCGACAGCTGCTAACGAGAGGGAGCGCGAATACATCACTCTTAGAGACCCCCACTGCAGCGCGCGTGGCCGAGAGACCAGACCTCATCCCACGCTTCAGCTTCATTAAAGAAAGAGACAGAAAGAGAGCGAGAGAGTGCAGACCACATAGCCAGACCTCACCCACCCATAGGGCTAATGAACAGTAGCAGGAAAATATCCTGTTGAAATATAGAGCTAGCAGATCAATTATTCCACACCACAGCCTTGAGCAGACCTTGTTCAAAAGCACCACTGTGGCCAGAATGTTGATTAAAAAAAAAAAAACACACTTCGTGAGAAAGATTTGATTCGTGTCAGTTTGCTTCAACTGTTCTGTCTGAGCCGTGTCTTCATATGTGATATTACAAGCTGTGTGTTGGTGACAACAGCTTGTCAGTTCCACTAACTCACGCCACAATCCCATCCGTCTAAAACAGCGCCGCTTTTCCTAATGCTAATTAGCGATCTCAAACTGTCTGCTTCTGAACTTTTGTCAGCTATCAGAGGAGCCAAACGAGGCCTGTAAACAGTCAAAGCTTGAAACGGACTTCAAATGAGCAAATCAGAATTGGCTTATTTGGTCTGAAGGGATGAGTTCATCCAAAAATTCAAAATTACCCTCATGTCGTTGTAAATCTGTGTAAATTCCATAGTTCATAAAGGACATTAGGCAAAATATTCTTGCTTCTCCTATGATGAATGACAAAAGGCACCATAAATGTATCATTTTTAGCCATACTTCATATATAAAAGTTGGGAAATATTATAACTTTTTAAATGGTTTTAATGAAGACGCTCACCAAAGCTGCATTTATTTGATCAAAATACAGTAAATATAATACAGCACAACTGTTTGCAGCATGGAAAACAGTAAGAAATGTTTCATTAGTAGTAAATGAGCATATTAGAATGATTCCTAAAGAACATGCAAAACCGAAGACTGGAGTTTTTGCAAACTACTGATTAGGAAGCGTATTCGTCAAATATATATTTAAAAAAAATATATATATATTTGTAGTAATGTGAATAATGTCGATTTTCAATTTTTGGATAAACTACTCCTGTGCAAGCAACTACATCTGATGTTCTCGAATAATGCAAAAGCACGTTCAATTTGTGTCATAGTTAAATGAATCTCTATGAAGTGAAAGTATTCTGGACTCCCGTTTCCTGTTGATTAAAATTCTTCCATTGCATGCTGAGCCCTGCATGATTGAACTAATAAAACTAGAGAGCTGCTAATGTGAGAGTGAGACAGAGATAGAGAGACAGACAGGGGAGGACCGACTTCCTGCAGCTCAATCACGCTCTGTGAGTGGCGTCATGGAGTGAAGCAGGAGGGGGGGTTGGGGATAGGAGTATATAAAAGGAGTCAGAGCTAAGAGCTGATGGAGTCTAGGATGCAGAGGTGCCTGTAGGGATGGCCTCTGACCTGCCCGACCACTGACAGACAGCTTCTGTCTCATTATTTGTCACATCATGTTGGACCTAGTTGTGGAAAAGCCCTCTGGTCTCTCTATTCTTGCAGAACAAAAGCATGGTTACTTTTGTGCTTTTGTATGTGACTGGGTGCATTTTTGTTTTCAGGGGTGAGTAATTACACACTTTAACAAAAAAAAAATTCTGTTATCATTTACTGACTCCAATGTTGTTTCAATGTTAACAATGTTAACATGTCAATGTTTTGTGTTCCTTCTGCACAACACAAAATATGGTATTCTGAAAGCTTCAAATGTTAAAACAACACCATTCATTTTTATTGTACAGACAATATCATATTTTGTGATTCACAGAAGAAAGTCATAGATGTGAGAAAATAATGAATTTTTGGATGAAATATCCCTTTAAAACACAAATTTAAATTCAGAGTTATTAGTAAGACTGATTTAAACAAACTGATTCCAAACACTCTCTCTCTCTGTGTGTGTGTGTGTGTGTGTGTGTGTGTGTGAGAGAGAGAGAGAGAGAGAGAGAGAGAGAGCTGCATTACAAGAACTGGCTCATAAGAGTCAGCTGTTTGTGAATCAGAACTGCGAATCAAACTGAAAACTCACAAATCAGGAAGAGTATAATTTCTTTTCTTATGATGCTGGAGATACAATGGTGCACCATTTAGATGTTTGGGGTGAATAAGATTTTAATTTTCATGCTCACCAAGGCTACAGCAAAATAGTAATATTGTGAAATAATATCACAACATTTTTCTATTTTAATATAATTTAAAATAATATAAAAGTCATTTATTTCTGGGATTTTCAGCAGCCATTACTGTCACACAATCCTTCAGAAATCATTCTAATATGCTCATTTGCTGCTCAAGAAACATTTCGGTAACACTTTATTTTAAGGCGTTCTTGTTACCCATGTTATATTTAGTACTATTATAATAACAGTTAAATATGCATAATTACATGCAAGTAACCCTAATCTTAACCTTAACCATAGAGTAAGTGCATGTAGTTAATTAATATTACTCAGTACTTACTTTTAAGAACTTGTACAGAAGAAAAGTGAACCAGTTTGTAAGCATCTTTTCAGCAACAGATTCGGTCCTAAAAGAGAAAAAGGAAGGAAGAGAATGAAAAAATATGAATCAAAATTCATACAACACAAATGCAATCCAAAAGTGAATGAAAGCTTTCTCAGACAAACAAATAAACAAAAAAAACCTCCTTCCAATTAAAAAAAAAAACTACACTTTTTTTCAAAACAAACCACCAATCTTCATTAAGACCAGACAATTACAGTAATTGGGCGACGTCTTCCATTAATGGCCAACCTGTCGCCAGTCGAAGACCCCCAAAAGCTTCCCCAGAACAGAAGTAATTAAAGCTTGCTGTAATTAATGGACTTCAATGCTCCTAATTCATCTGTAGCTGGCAAACGAGAGCGACTGTTAGCGCGAGCTGCTAACTGCGGCTCCTTCCTCCCTCAGGCCCACCAGGAGCCTTTTCTGCTGTTCAATAATGCATTCACATAGACTTACCAACTCCCATTACTTCCTTACATAAGGGCCTATTATTAAATGATATGTTCATTAATAAAATGGTGAAGGGGAGATAAGGCGAATGGAGTGGGACAACAGGTATTTCATGAGTGGGAAGTGTCCTGAATAGCTCATTAGCGTACTTCAGTAAGTGCGCTAGATCAGGGTCGACAGTCGGGTGAGATGGAGGACATCGACTTTTTTTGAGGTGGTATTTCCAGGCTAGGATTTTTGTTAAATTATAAGTCTACTTATGTTAGTCAAGGTTTCTTGCATTTAGTTTTACTCCCTTTTAAACAGGCTGATTTTGCTACTGTAACTTTAAGAGTGATGTAACTAAACAACCTTGGTTTTGATTGGCTAAAAGCCTGTTCACACAAAGGAGAACCATAGTAATAACGATTAAGTTTAATTATTGTTATAATTCTTTTAGAATAGGGAGGTTCACACTGCATCTATAACAATAATATGCATTGATTTGGATGATAACATGGTTATCGTTACAGTTATGGTTCTTGTTGTGAAGGGGCATTAACTCAGTGTGACAGTGCGATTGTGTGTGTGTTTTCTCCCACCTCCTGAGAAGCAGTTTAGGGTGGTTCTTGCTCTCCAGGTTCTTGTCGATGAGGTCAGAGAGCAGCTGTTTGAGGACTCCTGTAGCGTACTCCATCTCTCCCTGTAGAGCTGTCATGATGAGTGATGCCACGTTGCCACGGTCACGCATGGAGAAGGAGCGCTGAGCTTCCAGCGTGCGGATAAATGTCAGCAGGAAGTGCTTCTTGGTGAGGAGTTGACCAAATAGAGTCAAGGCCTTCTCGACATTAGCCTGCACCTGTGGGAAAACACAGAGAGCAACTCATTACACAGTGTATTTTGATTAACAGATAAAAGGTAAAATCAAATGAAATTGTAATAGGATTCATATTAATTTAACATGATTATTTTAAAGGCTCTAAATTCTTTCACAGAGTTGGGTCTTATTTCTGAAATGCGAGGAGAATGAATCAAAAGTTTGGGGTCTGTAAGATTGTTTACGCCTCTCATTTTCATCAACTTAATCTGTTTTTACTGAATAAAAGTATTAACTGCTTCCAAATCTAACTGACCACAAACTTTTGAACTGCAGTGTAAATAATTTGAAAACATATCTAAATTCCTGTCCTGAACTTATATTACTTATCCTTATATTACTACCTATTTAGGCAATTTGACACAAATTTGTTCTGCTTGTGTTTAATGCTTGAGGCCCATTGTGTGACTGGTTTGATGTCTTGATACAACAATGGCTCAAAAAAATGGCATGAATTCAGGGGGCAGGACAATAAGAGAAGAGGACATCATGCAGCAATATTCGCATTAAACCTGTGTACTGCGAGATTACTTTCTGAGTAAAACTGATAATTAACTGGAAAATGAACAGATTTCATTTAAAGGTGCTGTATGTAGGATTGACACAGAGTGGTTGAACTAGGTATTGCAGTCCAAATTCTAAATATTGGAGAGGGGTTTTTTTCACCCGGCCCCTCCTCCTCAGACTTGAAGCACATGCAGGTTGCCAGATTGACGACACCAACAGGAACAAGCGTACATGACGATTAATCAAATTAAATACGCTGTGTTTTTTACCTGGCAACCCAGAGTGCCAAAATACAATTGGGTGAACTGGCAGGGGGCGGGTTTCACAAACCAAAAAGGAGAAGACTATGTTAACTTAGCATGTTTCTTGAATATCTGCAAACATATTATGGTTTTTTTATGCTTTAGTAAAGTCAAAAACTTACATACAGCACCTTTAATTGTATAGGAAAAAAAAAAGAAGCTATTTAAGTTTGTTTTTTCAATTGATCAATTGTGCACAGTAAGACCAGGGAAATTTTTAAAGAAAGTTTATGTTGCTTTTAATGTTTTTGATTGACGTATTCTGCCTTTCCGAAACACAAAGTCGAAGCCCTTTAGTAAAGTAAACAGCGCTCAGGCAGAAGTCCGCATGAGGGACGTGCAGCTTTCTGATTGACATCAAAGGGAATCAAAGATGCTAGCAGCTCAAAACACAACAGAAGGAAATGCAGAGTGAGGGCGAAGAAGGACAGAGAGAGAAAGAGTACAGCAGGAAGCAGACGTGACCTCGGAGTCCAGGAGCGAAAGGTGGTGTTGTGTCCTTCCGTGAGCTGCACCTGTCACTTTTCATTTGCCTCGCTCTCTCACACATCTTACCTGCACAATTTCCTGAAGCCACATTTTTATACTAACATAACAAAAGCAACATCTTACATGTGTCCAAACTAGCTGTGACAAGCTACTGGACATTGTTGTTTATGTGTTTTATTCCAAAGCAGTGTCTACTAGTGTTGGGAAGGTTACTTTGGAAATGTAAAAGTTTACAGATTACAAGTTACCCTATTTAAAATGTAAAAGTAGTGTAACTATTTCAATTACTTTATTAAAGTAATGTAACTGATAAAATTGTATTACTTTTCAACTGATAATCATTTTCAAACATTTAAAAAAGGCAAGGTTAACCTTACCTTGCAGCGCAAATTAGCATAAAGATATGTTCAGATTCGGATAATGTGTTCATCTGGCATTCCAAATAAAATAATAAGTGTGAAAAAAAACTCTCCCTTCTACCATGAGCTCTCTGTGGTGCCTCCTCCTAGCAACAACAAATGCAGCCATTTCAAGCGCAAAATAGTTTAAGACATTCCTTTTTGGCATTAAATAATGGCCCAAATACCAGTAATTTGACAAGTGCAAACATCAAGGAAAAGGGAAAGGGAAACTCCTACAAATGCATATTTAATAAGGTCTGGTGCAAAAATAATAGTGTCCATGCCTTTTCAGCGCTAATCCTTCAGTGCGCGTCTTTAGTTAATTGTGACAGTACTATTTTAACGCCAAAAGACAGTTTGTGCTGGCACAAGCTGTTAGTAAATCTGGCCCTTAATCTTAAAAAGAATAAAGCATATACATAAACCCAAATAGGAAATAAAACAGTTATCGTATAAACATGTCCTATTCTGTGTCCTAAAATCCTGAAACACTGGTGTCTCATATTTTAGAGCACTCAATGCAATTTGGAAAAGAAATCAATCAAATCTGCATGTCGGTGTTTTAAAAAATTCAGATGTAACACCCTTTATAATCATATAAACATTGATTACAGTTATTTATTTTGTAATTAAATTACATAAATCTGTTATATGTAACTAGTTACTCTCCAACACTGGTGTCTACTGAGCAGCCCCGCCCACAGTGAAACCTCACTGGTGCAAAATTCTGCTCGACTTATAAAACTTGCCTGTAATTATCTCACACTGTCGCTGGAAAGTTTTCACGGCTAGTTAGGACAAAGCGCTATAATCCAAAGGAATTACGGAAAAACAAAAACGAATCTCCAAGTGAGGCTGACGGAATCAGACTTCAAAGCAAACCGGCGTCTGTTATTGTCCCCTTCAGCACCTTATGTACCATGTAACCTGACAAAGGCCTTTTTTTCCGACAACACAGACTAATAAAGTGCCTCAATTCTTCTCTGCTGAGCCGAATGAAATTTGCAGCCTCTCGGGGAGGCCGATTGTACTGTAGGTTGCTTTGGGGCGAGAAGCTACACAGAGCAATAAGGGCCTGAGCCGTGCGCATAGGCACTTGATTACGCCGGGGACTCGGGGGCAAATACAGTGAAAACAAACCCCAGATGAAATAATAAACATACGATCCCTGCGCAAGCCAAAAGCGTGACCTGCCGTACGCAGGCCGGTGGACGTAGCATGTCGGAGAAATGGAGTATTTAATTGCGCTGACCAGTGCGTTTTGAGGTTTCGTGATTGCTCTTGTTTAGTTGCGTTGTTTTCTTTAGCTCGTGCTATTATGTGTCAGTCATTAGCGTCTGGCTTTATTGCACCAGAGGTCACAATCTGTAACGTATTGAACTTGTAAACTCCAAATTGCAGGTTCAAAGGTTTTTTTTTTCCACTCTCGAGAGAGTCACCAACCCCCATTTATCAGCAGCAAGTGATGTCAAAGAGATTGGTAACTGAATTTACAATATACATTATGACCTTTCAAGAGTGTTGATCGGCACAATTGTAATTTATACAATCTCAGCATTATGTTGTAGTTTGTAGTATTAGTAGTGGTCTGCTGATTTTTGATTGCATTGTTAATTCTGCTCTAGGGTTACCATGGTGATGGCGATGTACTGACCCGTACCTCCATCTCCTTGAGCACCGGGTGGTCCTCAATGCCAGGGAACAGCACCCTCATGGCGTAGGTTCGGTAGTCCAGGAATGGGATACCAGCTCCATCCAGCTCTTGGGTCAGTTCATGGATGTCAGTTTGGAGTTCCGCAAAAGCTGTGAGGAGAAAAAAAGAAATGGTAAACAGAGTTTCAACATCTGACCAATTAGGTTCCATGATTTTTTCATTTGTATGTTGACTAGATAAAAGACATAGGCATTTTTAATTGTTTAACTGAATAATAAATAACTTCATTGGAAAATGTCTAAAAAAATTGTAATAAAAATTTTATATATATATATATATATATATATATATAAACATTAATAAAACAACAAAAATAAAAAATTATTT
The DNA here is from genome assembly GCA_004124795.1 of Poropuntius huangchuchieni. Taxonomy (NCBI): domain Eukaryota; kingdom Metazoa; phylum Chordata; class Actinopteri; order Cypriniformes; family Cyprinidae; genus Poropuntius; species Poropuntius huangchuchieni. Next base: position 22,051 of record SCHK01443994.1, read on the forward strand.
ACAAAAAATATCTAGAAATGGTGTTATATATATATATATATATATATATATATAACACCATTTCTAGAGATTTTTTGTAAAGAATTTTTTATTTTTGTTGTTTTATTAATGTTTATATATATATATATAATATGTATATATAGGTCTATGTGAGCATCTCAAATATTTCTGGTGTAGTTTTGCAGTGCAGATAAAGATTTTAAAAAGTCAGATTAGGGTTTAATTTAATAAAATATCTCATAATAGAAGTTAGATTTGCTTTAAGCCTTCCCTAAGTACGAATAAAAATGAACTTTAAATAAAGCGGTTGATTGGGAACTCATGAAAACGTGGTCACTGGGAGCCTCGTGCAATAACTGGTACTTGTTGGGTAAACAGAAGCAATGCTAAGTCTGTCAATCTGTTTGTTTATTCGGTTTATGACTAATTTGGTTTTGCTATTCGAAAAGAGCGGGAGGGAAGAGACGTAAGAGACACAAAGTTCACGGGAAAAGAAAGTCAATTAATTGCATGAGTGGGTAATTAATAAAGGAGCGGAGCTTTTCATGCATAATTTCCTCCAGCTGTTGTTCCTCCTCGTTGTCCGCTGGGATATGAATACTGAAGCACGAAGCTCCTACTCTAAGTGAGGGTTTTTCATCTTAAAAATACTACACAAATATTATTCAAGATGAACTGCCCAACGGGATTTTCAGTCTCCTGACGAAAAAAAAAAAAAAAAGGAAGAGAAAGTGACAGGCCTAAAGAGCTTTTAATTCAATGGGTCTTTTTTGTCAAAGTGCACTTGAAAGGCCCAACAAAGATTTCCAACATAAGGAATGGCCTTGTAATTCAATTTCACTTCATTACTTGGAGAGGCGCGTGTCGGATCGTAAAGCACGAGGGGGCATTACAGACAACTTGAATGAGAATTTTTAAAGGCTTCCTGTTGTAGTGGTCAAAACATTACGCCTCTCAGGAAGCAACAGCAGCGCTGGCAAGGTCAGCCAGCAAAACATTTCCTTTAGTGCCAAAGCTGTTTGTCAAAACAAGTCTGAAAAGTTCAGTACGCTGCTGATAATGCGTTTCTTTCCGAAATCATTCCTTTAGTTGTGAAAGCACTCAAAGTGAAACCATTCCAATTACCATCATGTCCACACACGCTTGCACTAACATTTCTCAGCTAATGTAAAGCAGAGAGGCGAAGCTGATATCCCCACTGAGCGTTCCTGGTATCTAAACCGGCGCTGGATAGCTCGCTAATTAGCCATTAGCCGTGCCTTTGTTTGTTTGTATTACTGCGCTCTCTGATGGGCTGCATCATGGCTCAGTAAGCCTCTGCACATGGTGAATCGCATGTCCCTGGATGGCTCTCGCCCGTCCACACCCCATGACTGAGCACGTGCAGCGCCATCACGACTCTATGCTATAGGGCCAAACTAGCGGGTAAAGCGGTTAAGAGAGATTGCAAGCATTTAGAGGGCATTCATACTGTACATTTAGGCAAATCTCATGAAACACTGGAAAGAAAAGATATGTATTTCTGTATTTCTTTCTGGTCCTCAAATCTGATTGGCTGATAAGAGTGCAATATTCTAGTGATATCAGAACTCCAACCGTTTCACAGTATCACTCTGCTTGCAGTATTTCTCACAGCGAGTGTCATGGCGGATGCAAAAAAACCCACTATATTTTTATAAATACTGTTTTTTGTTACGGAATGCAGTTTTAAGAGTTTTCATATCGCACTGCTACTCGTGTGATATTGCTTATTTATAAACTTGTTTTTTTATGGGAGTATGAGAACCCTTTTTTACATGAATTTAGGGGAAAAAATGTGCATCAAATTTGCAAGAAAATGTAATTTAAGAGACTTAAGCCTAAAAATTTATATAGCTATAATAAAACATAAAAACCATTTTTGGACTATTATGTTTCTTGTACTGCTCCAATGATGGTTTTCATTGCTCTAATGCAGTAATTATGTAAAATATGCAAAATATAACAAATTTTATTGTAATGTATTTTACAAAAAAAAAATATTACCTTTAAAATCTTTCAGAAAATATGTAACAAAACAAACCTTTCTTTATCCAAAAACATTATTTGGTGTAAAATATGACACTTCTTGACAGGTTTTGTGAGATTCACCTTTTTGCAGCCCATTATCTGACCCTGGGTTGGACAGACCACGGGTTTGAGAGCTTCGGGTCATTACCAAGCAAATCCAATCCCAGCCCAATTGAGAAATAACCAAGCTAAGGTTATAAATATTTTGCAGAGGTTGTAAATAATGTCAGCGTGTATGATCCAAATAAAATATTGATGCGCAGATTGAATGGCATTGCGATAACAAACCGTTCAGGTTGTCCACTAATGAAGGCAGTCGGCCAATCAGTGAGAATCAGGGCTAAAGAACGTGACAGCTAATCAATGCCAACCAGTTCCTTCACCCATTTGCCAAGAAGTAAATTTCTTTCATCATTCTCCCTCTGCCATTCAGCCATCTCCCCCTTTGCAGTGAGAAAGACTGTTTGTTAGCTAGCTAGCCACACCATGCTTTTTCATCCTCCTGACAGGGTTGTGACCAGGAGGGCCGACAGTCCTAAGATAATGGCCAATTAGACCCGGTGCATCTCTACGAGACCAGGTAGAGTGTGGCATTGGGAACCTTTACGGCATACGGAAACTGCATTTCAAACTGGGCGGAAGATGAAATGCCATAACAGAGCAGCCCACTAACACCAACCTGTTACCAAGACATGCTAACAACCACAATGGTGTCACCATGGCGACAAGAGAACGGAAAGACGTTAATGTGGAGCTTGATAGTACACCTGCAGGTTTCACTTCAACAGCAATTTAAATTCTATATAAAATCCACGTTCTGTAATGTGGACGTTTATCACAGAATGTGCCTTTTATATAAAACACTCATGAATGTATAGGGTGTAAAAGCTGTTATGTGTTACAAAATTATATATATCATTTATTAACCATTTATATTTAATGAATATTATTTATTTATTTATTTATCCGTGTATTATAAACATTATATATTATCTGATTTAATTTTATATACTTTATGAATTAATAAACTATATGCA
>SCHK01444001.1:0-12072 GCA_004124795.1 Poropuntius huangchuchieni
ATTATAATAATTATTATTATTATTATTATTATTTTTAATTTTACTATGCAACTCATTTACACCTGTTTTCATTTAGTACAGTTAAAACTACCACCACCACTACTGGAATAGATAGTAATAGATTGGTTTCAACAGCAGTAGGAGATAATCTTTCATATGAGATTAAATCTAATATTGCTGTTAAAATCGCCATATATGACAAAAATAATTACAATATCATTTTTAGGCCAGGATGTAAACAAAACAAGACAAAACAAATGTAACAATTAGTCCACTGAGGCAGGCGTAATGATGAACCCAAGAGCTGTTTATTTAACATAAAGACAAAACATAATCCAAAAAGACTTGACTTGAGCAGGCTTGACGTGGCATAAACTAGACTGACAGCGACAGCGGGTTACAACATCAATACACGACGAGAGATAATGGCAACATGAAGGCTATATATACCAAACAATGAGGATCACATGAAAAGAACCAACCAATGGGAACAAGACACATGACTAGGACAACCAATCGGAAAGTGACACATACACAAGGCAGAGACACTAACAGCATAAGTCAAATACAAAATAAAAGACATGAAAACAAGATCATGAAACAAACCCAAAGCAAAACCCAAACCCCATGGTACAACAAAACAAAACAAAACAATTAAATGTTAAAGAAAAGTATTTATTAGTATTTATTCACTAATATTCCAAATTTATGGTGTTAGGATATCAATTGTAAAATCTCAGATATTCAGCTGTAAATTATAATGTTGCAGTGCATAAATTTGGTTTTCTTGTATTTTGTAAATTAAGTGATTGTCATTATTAGCATTTTGTTTTTTAATAATTTTGGCAAGATTTTTATTGGATTTTAATAAAATTGTTAGTAAACCGAACAATATTGACCTATCAACATTGACCAGAATTGTAATATTGCCACGTTCTTAGGCCCCATCCACACTGAGACGCATTAAGCTGTATACGCATAAATTTTGTATCGTACAGGTGTTTCGTCCAGACGGATCCCGCGTTTTGGGAGAGTGAAACCGATATTTTTTTATGAATATGTATTTTGTGATTTGTATATTTTGTGAAACGATGACGTCATCAGCCCACAACTCGGCCCTAGTCAGACACCGCTATGTCACGTAACAGCAACAAAAACATGAACGATTGTCTACTTATTTAACATTAACACAGATTAATAAATGCATTGTTCCATGTTCGTTTCTATACCGCGCGCAAGGTTTATGTACATAGTCCAAATCTTCTTCTCCGTGTGTCTCTGTGGCAGAATTACAGCGCCACATGCTGGTCTGGCATGTATGCTACATCGTTTTGTGTCAGTTTTGTGGTTTCGTGTGGATGCAGATATTTCTTGAGACAAAAAAAAAAAATCGGATAGGGAAAGCTCTGGCTTCGTGTGGAGGTAGCCTGAATCAGTTTATTCCATGTTAGATGAGGAAAATCATGTGTAAAGCCTGGGGTTTCATGTTTATAATCTCTTCAGTGCTCTTGCGCGGCTGTTGGGGTGCTGATGATGAACGCTAGTCATCAGACTGAAGCCGTGAGGGCTGTTGTCATATTAGGTGATCTAGTTCACGATTCAGCTTCATCAAGCCAGTAAAATCATTTGTACTGGCATACAGATGAAGTGTGTTTTGCAGCTGTAATGAATTATTCTCTGGTTTGATCTTTCTTAGGGCTCCTTCAGAAATCACAATATGCTGATTTGGTGCTCAAGAAACATTATTGTCAATGTTGGAAATGGTTTTGCTGCTTAATATTTGTAGTTGAAATTGTGATTTCAAACAAAAGTTCAACTGCATTTAATTTTAATAGAAATCATTATAAATATATTCCCTGTCACTAATTGATTTAATGCATTCTTGCTGAAAAAACCAAACACAAAAAAACATCTTACTGACCCCAAACTTTTGAACTGTGGTGTGTAAACAGCAATATAAACATAACATTTAATCATGCAAATATAGACTTGTTTTCTATTGGCCTATTTTAATTGAGCAGTTTTTTATTATTCTTTGTTAAGTTTTATTATTTTTTCAGAGTCTTATATGGCCACTTGAGAGGCATGGTACTCTTTTGTTAAATACCGAGTTGAAATCGAAGGCGGAGAGACACAGGAGGAGGGCTGGATTTTCAAATCCTCGTGCTGTCAGGCCAAATATGGAAGGAAAGTTTCTGGTAGAGGAAAATTGTTGCTAAAATTCCACGCGTTGTGGGCATTCCTGCATGCTCTTAAACTAGGATTGGACGGGTGGGTGGGGAGAGGGTGGGCTTACTGAACGTCCTGAACATGCAAGCCAAAAAAACAACCTCAAAAATGAGAGTTATGAGTTTGTCCAGCTGTTTTAGCGTTTTATAAAAGTCCTTGTTGTGATCCACAATCCTACTTACCGGAGGGCAGTCCATCATGTTAATGGCTGAGGCTGATAGGATGTTTTATTGGATGGTGTGGAGTGAATTTGCATCGTGTCAGAGTGTCCCATGAGGATGACAGATGCTGATTTGATAAATTGCATTATACACACCAGTCGCTTCCTGAGATCAATGGCGGACTACATAGAAAGTCCTGCCCCATGGTACAGCGCTGTGGGGTACAGTTAGTCCCCAATCTCTGCAAAACACAACACATACACCCCCACCTACCAGAGCAGACTCTGGAATAGATCTCAGCCAAGCTATTCCTTAGGGTGTTCGCATCTGTGTGGTTATTGTTAAGGCAGAGCTAAAGCAGCCTACTTTGGAGAATATAATACAAAACAAGTGTAACTCCCTGTAGGCAGTAAGCTCGTACTTCTGACAGAGAGTAAATCAGGACTGCTTCGTATTGCGCTTATTATAAGTGCAATTTTAATGATTTAGACACATTAAGTGCATCAGCGCTAAACCAATAGTCTAAATAAAAGCATGCGTCTCCTGAAGGCCTTCGACTTCAAAGGCTATATCATTAAATGTTCGTATGAATGATTTAAGCCTATGGCAAGACGAGAGACCGGCCAAGTCAATGGCACATCAATCATTCACAACTTAACATACGCCTGTCTAACTGAGTTTGGCAATGTAGAATATTCCCTGGAAACAATGAAATGGCCGGAAAGTAGAGAGAAAAGAATGGAAAGACGTTGAAAATACACAAAAACATGTAGGCAAAATTACGGGGAATGCGACTGAGAATTACAGAGGAGATAATGAGAGAAAAAACACAGAATGAAAATTTGGAGGAGGTAAAGCGAGTCGACGGTAAGCGCAGGAATAATTTAGGGCTCCTCATACGAACTGCAAGTCAGTGTTTTGGATTGTTTCTCGCCTCACTTTATCACAGATTTGGCTGCTTGCTTGCTTTCCTCGTGCTTTGGATTCAGAATGGCCTGCTTCTAATGGCCATCTTCTTACTTAACAGTGTAAAGCCTGCATTAGATGGGTTAATGACAAATAAGATTGTCTATACATTATACAATACATAACATTTTACAGCCAAAGTTAGCCTTTCCTTGTCATATAAAATGTCAAATTTTATTCTGTTGTAGTAAATTAATTTAGAACATTTGCAGGAAGTAGTTTGCACAAAAAAGGGTTTTTAAAGACAATCTGTTGTTTTTTTCTTATGGATTTACATACTTGTGCCGTTGAACTGCTGTATCGCACAGCAATATATATATATATGTGTGTGTGTGTGTGTTTCATGGTCATGGTTATTTCTGTTCTGCACAGTACAGAGTTAAAAGGCAAAAAGTGAAGGTGAATTCACCTAAATGTATTTTTCATTAGGCATCAAGTTACCTTTCTTGTCCCTCTGTGAACACGCAGTGTGTGTCAGCCTGGCCTGTGTCTGCACTTAAGACCATATGAAGGTCTTCATGTTAAAAAGACCCTCTGATCATACCCTCAGGTGTTGTGTGTTTTCATTGGGCCATAGACAGTGATGGTGGTCTTATAGGCCCTGATCCACTTCAGCTCAATGCCAAAAATGAGCTTGCATGCATACAAAAACTTATCCCGGGATTCCACAAAAGAGACTCACTGAACCAAAATTAAATTACCATTATTGAATCATAATTTGAGTCACAAGTTGAGTCAGTGAGTCCATTTGGATTAGTTCTAAAAAGATCTACGTGAAAATAAGCATTAGTTAAGCATTTTTTGGCCCCTGACATTTCCAGATCCCATTCACTTTCATTATACTGAAAATAAAGAGAGTGGCCAGGATATTCACGCTTGTGTTTCATGGAGGAAAGAAAGTCATACAGGTTTGGAACAACATGAGGTTGAATAAATAATGACTGTTTTTCCCCGATACAATGAGTCACATATTTTGCAAAGAGAGGCTTTCATAATGCTCTAAGAAGAAAAAGAATTATTTTGCCAACTACATAAGTAAGGATCGTCACACAGAGGTGAATGCAACAGATTTTTCCTCAGTTATGGATTCACTTATGGCCACTGGCCATGCAGAATTTATGAGTCTATTTCATTTATTAGTGTAGTGATTCCAACGGCACAGAAACTTTGCCAGCTTTCAACTAGATTTCTTTGAGCCGTATTTCAGTGCTTGTTGGCTGGAGTTTCTAAAAAAATCGCATGATGCTTTTCTTCTGCGCTGCTTGAAAAATGGGGTTTTGAGGCAAAAGTGTCATGGGCTGATTTTGTTTTCCTTGGTTTAATTGCAAAATATGCCTTAGGAGCCAAAAAACGTTTTCTTAATGAGACAATGCAACCTTTATTCACAATCAGGGTTATTATCATTAACTATAACTAAACCATAAAATTTCATTACTTGAAATAAAACAAACATTACCTGAAATAAAATAAAATATAAAAACCTTAAACTTGTTTTATAAACTTTATTTCAGCTAGTTGCCAAAGCAACATTTCTCATTTTCTTTTAGTACACATAATATATATATATATATAAAAAAAAAAAAAAAAGACAAAAAAAATACTAAATACTTGAAACTTAAATAAAACAGAAAATATTTAAAATAATAACAAATCTTTATTATTATATTAGTGCTATAGCATAACACTGTTCAGGATGCACTGATATTTTGAGAAATCATTTTAAAATATTTAAAATAATATATATATATATTTTTTAAAGATAAAGAGTATTTTACTCTTTGCAAAATAGGTTTTTCTATAGTGCATTGTACTGTTAGTTCCTGTATGGCCATGAACGGGCTTTTTGTTGTAACCTTATATGTAAATACAAAAAGTTAAGAATTGTATGACTGATGAACATTTAGACTGTTGGCTTATCTGGCAGGATACAACTTATTCAATGATATGGATGGCTGACTGAACACAATGAGTTTTTTTTTTGTCTTAGCACCCTCAATCAGAGCTTTGAAATTAATGCCTGTGGAGACACTGCAGATAAAAACATGAAGAGAGTCAGTCAGAAGTGATACCAATCACATGTAGCGGCGCTGCTCCTACTTCTTTTTCCCGGCGGTCTTCCTCATGTCTTGGCAACGTGGGGAACTGGCAGTGTCAATTTATCAGAGAACAAAAGAGACACTATGTGGGTAGGGAGTGCGTCTGTAGGCCCTTGGAGAGGAAACAGACCCCCCACCTCCTACCTGTGCATTCAAACAGGATGCCGGATGCATCACGTTCCTCAAACAGACAAGTGGAACCTCATAATTAGCATTTTGGAACTTTTGCTTTTGTTTGTTTTTCTTGTCTTCTTTTTAAGTTTTCTGTTTATGTTGTGTATATGCATTGTATATTATTCCAGAGCTCAATGTCCTAGAAAGTTTTGAATAAAATTAGGGCTTGGTGGTATGACAGTGTATACTGTGGCTATGGCTATATTGCAGTGTGTAAGTACAGTGCAGGACTTGTTGAAAAGAAATATGCATAAGAAAATATAGCATAGGACATGCTTTGATGTTAAAAAAAAGTTATTAAAAGCAATAAGCCACAAAAAGATCTCATGCTGTCTGGCACACGCACAGAAATCTGCATGTGATCCTGAATTTAGTTCTCTTTTGTGGCTTGTTGTGCTTGAATGGTCAAATACACACAAAATTATGTCAAAATGCCCATTCACATTCATGCAGTGGGTTATGTCTTCTGTGAACGTAAACATTTGGGAGAAAATCAAATTTGTCTCAGTATATTAGATCCTTAAAGTAATATCAGCCTAATATACCTGCTGCTATACTGTTAATGTTAATAAAACGACAAAAAGAAAAACACACTACTCTTGACTGAATAACTTTATATTTAATTCATACAATGAAGACCATTATAGTGCTTTTGATTATTCAGTTTCTGTATTACAGTATTTTGTTACTGTCTTTGTCATATTGTGTTATATTGTTTACATTTGTGTTCTTATTTCTTATTTAAAAAGATAAAATAAAATAACACAACAACTGTTGTGATATATTGATTATTGATATAACTGATTTGTTGTTAACTAATTACTAAATTTACAAGTACAAATATTACATGTTGTTTAAAAATGCTGTTTAAAGTATTTGAAATATTATTTAATTAATTTATTTATGTAATCCTAGAAGACGCTCTATTTCATAATCATCAAATCATAATCAATATGAACAAAATGTATCGATTTACAATGTAAATAATTTTCCCTTTGTCACAAAGATGTCCTAATAAATCTTTTGTCTTTCTCGTTCAGGTCTGTGATCATCTGGTGACTTGTTTTTGCTCCTGAAAACGGTAAATATTAAATACTTCATTTTTTTGCTCTCCTGTCATTCCTAATTTTTCTAATTAATTATCTTACGTCATGAAATCTAACACTGCATTCTAACCAGCGCAGTCATCTACCTGCACCAATTTGGCAAATGCTGCATGACATGTCAGACCAAAAGCCAATCAAAACATATTTGACATTTGACATCAAAACAGGATATTAGACCAATGAGATTTCCCAGTGGGTGGGGCTAACTAAATTCTAAAGTGTAGTTTTCATATTATCTCAATCCATGTGTTTTTTTTTTTTCCTCTCTGCGGTTTGAAAGTAGTGTGAGCTGGGCTTACCAGTTCATTTTGTTCTTTTACGTAACTTTTGAATGCTTTACATTCTGTACACTGAGAGCTGCCTCACCGCACTCCTGATGTAAATATACAGAGAGAGAGAGAGGGTAACTTACATAAGCTGGCCTGAGTGTCAGAGAGGCCAGCGGCAGGACACAATGTCATTTCTCTGATGTACAGCCTAGTTCCCATCTCATTGCCTTTGCCTACGTGAAACAGACTCACTTTTGCTCAATTAGCAGTAGATCAAAAAACAGCAGAACATGATGCATTTAGTTACATAATCACATATCGCCACCCAATTGCCCCTTCTACTTCACTCAAAGGAAGCAGTGTCCAACTGGCTGACATGAAGGTTCCCAGGGCAGGCTTCATCTCACACCCTGTGCATTCTTCTTCAGATCTTGAGAGGCTTGAAATGCTTGAAATGTACTGTACGTAAAGAGGAATGTGAAATGGAAATTTCTTTAATGCCAGTGTAACATCAGAATTGGCTATTGACTTAATGCACATTTTTTTCTCATTGAATGATGCATTATGCAAACCTTTTGCCTGACACCACAAATCTATCTCAGTTTTGAACAAATCCTGTCCAATCACCTAGGGTTGCACTAGTTATTCATAGAACGTGAATTCCACACTTGTGGCTTAGTAACTACTCGCTAGTTTATAACTAACTCTGCATTTAAAGGATAGGTTTGCAGATTTTCAGCCAGCTTTGTATTGTTAAAATATCTGTAATATATGCAAATGATCAATATGTACTGCACCCAGATATCCCTGTTTTTTGGGCCATGCCATTGGGTCTGGCTATTGGGCCATTTTAAATAATTTTCACGTTCACTGTTAACATTCATTTTTGGCATCCATTGCATGAAGCAATGCACACAAGATTGCTTAGATCGGATTTGTTCTGAAGAGCCGATTTTATTTATTTACATAATGTTCTCTTTACACAAGGTGTAAATTATGCCATCTCCATCATATATATCTAAAGGATGTAATTCTGTCTGGTAAAACATGAGCTTATTGATGCAGTTCAATCAATCTACTGTTTTATTCCAACCACTGGTCAGAGGCTTCTGTAAATGGTTAGTTTATATGTAGAGTTATGTTTCATTTAAGCCTAATAGTGCAAACCGCAAACATTTAGTAGTGTGTCACAACTGGGCTAAATTGTAACTTATGTACAGCTAATGCAACCGAACACTGGTCCCGTTATGTAAAAATGTTTTTATGGGGAAAAAAATTACAATAATAGGAGAGAACAAATGTTATGGTGAAGCATTTACAATGCAAGTGAACGGGGCTGATTCTTGAAGGCTTTCTTAGTAGAAATGTGAAGCTTATCACTTTTATAAAAGCACTAACATTAATTCATCTGTTAAAGCTTGTGTATCATTTAAGCTGTAAAGCTGTTTAAATAATTTTGCAGTTGTTGTAGTTGTTACGTTGTCATGGTAACAGTCGTACATTTGGACATAATTATACAGAAAAGGTAAAAAAAAAAAAAAAAAAAAAAAATTCAGTCTAAAAATGACACCAACACATTATTTACATCTTTTGGCTATACTATTATTCACTTCACTGGAACCCTGATTTTTGCTTCTTTAAAAAAAAAACAATGGACAAGTGGAAATTCATTTTTGGCAGTAAGCTACATTTTGCAACTAATTGGTAAATTACTATATGTTATCTTGCATGGGAAACACACACATATAGGCTTCCTCTGTAGGCAGAGCATTAGGTTTTGAAGAGGAGCCTTTAAGTTAATTTTAGATTTGCATGAAGACTCATGTCAGATGTCTATTATGATTCTGTCATTGTATGATAGATGTGTTTCATATGATGTTATGAAACATATTCTAGTTATTTCACAGTCGCAGTGAGATCTCTGAGGGCAGGCGCCTCCATTACACTAAATGAATTTGTTTTTGCATGTACTGATAGCACTAAACGCTTCTCACCTCTTAATTGATTTTCTCATTCATCTCCGGGGAATGTTGTTCACAGTCATGGATGCTTCTTAAGGAGCCACGTTTCAAACAGGCAGCAGTGCGGACAATCCACCCCCCTCTCCTCCCGAAACTAAGACGTTGCCCTCAGAACTAATAATGGGTTTTAGCGCATGCTTCTCCGATTGATCTGCTAAAACTATAAGTGCAAGCAGAACAAATCCCTGTAATGATTGCCTCAGGAGGGAAGCCAGCGCCGTGCTAAGAGAGAGTGTGTGTGTGTTTGCCGGCTCATAGTGCCACTCGCACAAATTATCTCCCCACTGTACACCTCCTCACAAACCTCTTTTCCGATTCATTCAATCAAACTACGCTCTCCACTCCTGTGTCCTGTATAGTTGGAATTCTAATACTCTTGACATCTGATGTTCGATTTTTTTCTTCAGAAACCTGTTGTTAAACACACTCAGTCAATTATAGATCTATAAGCTACATAAACCCACAGCAGAGAAAGATAGGACAGATTGGTGAAAGCCCATATGAGATTGTGAGCTTTTATTTGCTGATGCTGCAGCGTTGAGCAGGTGACCCTAAGACACTTACTTGTTTACATTTAGTTATATGTTGCCCTGTAGTAGTTATATGTTGCCCTGACCTCATTAAAGTCTGCATGAAATTAAAGTTCACGCTATCTATTTTCTGAACGCATGTTATTAATATTATTGTGAACAATTCATTTCTGCATATGATTTATTTATTAATACAAAGTAGGCATAAGCCCTGGCAGACAGGCAGACAGGCTGAATGAAAATGTAAATTCGTTCTCTCACAGTAGGTGGCGCTTACAGAAAAGTAGAAATACCCTGGTTACTCCTGCATATAAAACGCTGGACAGCTTTCTGCTTCTGATGCACGATTGTCGAAAAAGTCAAACGGTATTTACATATTTTCAAACAGTCGTTCAGAATTTTGTATTTGCTAAAGTGTACTGTATATCAAATAACACCAAAATACTAGAGTACAGACATAAGAGCTGGTTCTGGATTCTTCCTGTACTATTCACTGTCATTTAGCAAAATAATGTTCGTGAATGGCACCAAGTCTTAAGGTGCATCTGAAGTCACATCTACGTACATTTCACGAGTAATGAACTCTGCAGACGTTATAAAGTGTGTTCTATATAGTATGAATGTTTTTCCAATGTACTTCATCCATCATGTTGCAGCCATTTACAGCTCCTTTCCCATGGCTTCATGGCAATTATAGACTTCAAAATACTTCAGAATCTCTGTGGAAGTAGTGGATCATCAAACGCAAATCTTGCACTAAATTTTCCGCAGTAATCGCATATATTTTCACAATGTTTGTTTTTACATGAACAGGCCTATAGACTTTTAAGCGATGTGACTGGTGTCTAGTATTTTAACTGTAAGTTTAGAAATTTATTTGATGTAAAAAAAAAAAAAAATAATCAAAAGGAATCCTAAATAATAATTGACATGAATGAACGTTTTCTGTTTACGCTATAGCATGCTAAAATGTATTGCTTTATTCTTGTTATTCTCTTTAAGTCCCCAAACAGAGCACAATATTTTTAATGGAGCATTTTAAAGAGCATTATCAAGCTGAAATNCCTATAGCATGCTAAAATGTATTGCTTTGTTCATGTTATTCTCTTTAAGTCCCCAAACAGAGCACAGTTTTTTTAATGGAGCATTTTAAAGAGCATTATCAAGCTGAAATTTAGAATTAGTTTGGGGTTTTGGCCTTTTTTTTTTTTTTTTTACACCTTGTTGATAAGGACACATGAATAAGAGACAGAAAATAGTATTGAAAAGAAGGCGGAACAGTGTTAGAAATGGCACAAGGCTGTATAATGTGTCCAAAACATGTGTTAACCAGCAAGCCACTCTCTAGTTTTGTTCTCGTTTGCTCCAGTTTAGAAATTTCTAAAACACTATTTCTCACTGGACTTTATATCGACTTTCCGATAAGACCCTATGTCAAGTGATATAGTAGTTGTTCTCCCCCAGCCTGCCTCGATACTGTCGGAAACATGTTCTTCTCAAACAGAACTGAGGCATCAGTTGTACGTGTTCATGTGTGCGTGTGTTTGAGAGCTGACACATGCCCAGTGGTGTTTGTTTTTCAGGGCATGACTTGACCGCTGCTTGGAATTCCATCTCGCCGGCCATCTGAGAGATGAGCTTCAGGGTCCTCTGTCACGTTATGCCTGTACCACAGCCCTGAGCTCGCAGCCGGATATTTTTATTTTTTTGTGTGTGTTTCTGTGGGGATGTAGTTTCCATGTACACAACACAGTTCAAATACTAATCACTTAAAGTAGTTCAACTTTAGTCATGCTACTCTATTGAGTAGCTGTGCTATCAAAAACTATTTCTTGTTGTATTTATCGGTAGTAGGTGAAGATCACAAGCATTAACAGACATTCCACACATAATAAAGAAGACCTAAAATGCAGTAAGGTACAAAAGCTGTCACTGTGGCAGTACCCTTACACCTTTGTACCTTTTTTACCCCTAAAGGGTACGTATTAGTACCCAAATGGCACATATTAGTACATTTTGAAAGGATACCGCTGTGAATAATGAATAGGATATTCGTGAATAGTTTTTGTTTTTAAGTTTGAACCATGAATGAACTGAACCTCTACAATGCATAGGTCTTTTCTGTGGTCTGGACACACATGTTGGATTAAATCTGACTGGTGAGACAGACATTATCTTCCTTGTATTTCATCCTGCTGTTCCAGTGAAAATCTGAGTGTTCATTGCCATGGAAACCCTAGCGACCTATTAGGTACAGGCTTTGGGGGTCATTTAGTTGTGGCATTGACGCAATAGTGACCATAGCGACATAATTGTATTCTGTACAGTACTCACCGAATGTTTCTTACGTGAGTGAAGACATACAGTGCACAGTCTGATGTCAGATGATTTTATAGAATTTGTCTAAAACAAACTGAAATGACCAGAATTTTTGTTGGAGAGTGACTCATTCTAAACTGATTATTGGGGGAATGTTATGCACTGATAAAAATGATTTTGTGGTGAAGTAAATACTACATA
>SCHK01444004.1:0-10369 GCA_004124795.1 Poropuntius huangchuchieni
ATTTCTCTTTGAAACTGCAGCAAAACGTGCAGTAAGGTACGCAAAATGGTGTCACACAAAAACTGCACAGGGGTACGTATTTTTATGAGACCACGCTGAATAGTTGAATAGCAGGGTCGTTGCTAGTGGGGGGATGAATGTGATTTTGTGATCATGATACATACTGAAACATGAATTTTTAGGGTCCCAAAATTCAGTGCACAGCGATCCCTAATCTACCAAATTATTGCAATTATTATTATATGTCCATGTGTTTATACTATATCTTTCTCCATCTTTCATATAGACACTTTATAAACACTTTTTTAGACATTAATTAGCAGAAAGACAGCATAGCTTCAACTTCTTGTCCTTTTTAAGTCTCAGATAGTGTGCAATAACTGTTGCTGTTAAGTAAGGTTCCTTCTCCACTTTCCCTGAAAATACATCAGTGCCAGTTTCTGGACTTTCATCTACGATAGCTGAAAGTCTGTGAAGTTCAGTTCACAACACACTATCAGGTGTTGAATGTTCATAGGCCATGTTAATTGACCTAAAATACAAACAAACACCTAAACCAAGCTCTCGTCGGCTGTCTAGATCTTCAGATGATTCCAAATATTGAGGTCTCCTAAACCTGAGCTTTTTAGCAATTACAGAGTTCTCTAATTAGAACATTCTAGTGATTGCTTTAGCAGTGACAGAAATAAAGAAACAACAACAACAAAAAAGAAGAATTGCTCTGACAGATATGTTAAGCAGTCTTATAGGCTGCCAACTTCCATTTACCTCCATTCCATGTGATTGTGAAGCTCTGTCAAAGCAGACAGTTATTAAATACCTAGCTCACTGATGCCTTTAATGAGGACCTCTGGGTGATGGCCAGCTCGCCTTGTTACCATGGAGTGATTAAAAATGGATTCCTCATCCCTCCCATTTTACCTGACTCCACTCCTCTGCCTCCCTCTCTCTCATTCTACATCTTTAATCAACTAATATAAATACTGACATTGTCATTACAGGAATGGTTCACCCATTTTGACATCAAGTTATTCAACCTCATGCTGTTACAAACTCATACAACCTTCTTTTGTCCACGGAACACAAAAGGAGATACAATATCTTGAAGAATAGCCCAGGAGGTCTTTTCCTTAAAAGATAAAAAGTCTTATTGGAATCTACGGTTCCATTAAAAACCTTAAAAAGCGACTTTTTAGTTACTCTTAGGCCATCCCAGATGTACAGTAGATGAGCTTGTTTCTTCATTGGAACAAAATTTTAAATTAAATTACTTGTTCACCAATGGATCCACTGTAGTGAATGGGTGCCGTCAGAATGAGAATCCAAACAGCTGATAAAAACATCACAGTAATCCACATGAATCCAATCAATCAATTAATTAACTTTTCAGCAGTTTTTCAATTTAGGTGAACTATTTAACATCCGTGGAACATTTTCAATGCATAAAAGGTTTAGATTATAAAATGTTAATAGATCCATAATTGCTCCTCTGGCATGACTGGAACCTTTATTTTTAAATGTGCCATAGTGTGAATATCTGGAAAAGGACAAAAAGCACCATGAAATATTAATTTTAAGATATGTACTATATTCAAAATCTGAGCACACTTTCCTATTCACCACCCATCATGTCTCAAAGCATTGCAACTTTTATCAATGAGTAAACTTTCTGATATTGGTCATCAAAGTGAAACTTATCAAAGTCAATGCTCTAAAAAACGCAAATTCTGTATTTCTGAAGCTACATCAAAATGCACAAGGAATGAAACCTCACAACAGGAGGTAAGCTGGGGAGCTGCTGTGTGCGTGTGGGCAGTCTATGTACCAGCACACGTCACATGGGGCAGCGGTGCTGTCTCGACTGCTTAAATAAATCTCTCTTGTGGTAAAGGATGATTGGAGCATGCTGGGCTCAATACTCATTGAAGTATATTTAATAGGACTTAATTGCTCCCACAAGCTCAGTTAATGTTTAAGTGCTGGATGATGCTGTCTCTGGCTCTCCTTATTAGGGTTTGGATCAGGTCCTTAATGACGATACAATTGTTTGGTCAAGATTTAAATGTTCCTAATTATCACAGCAGGCGTTTACTAAAGCCAGACACTATTGAATTCTAATTGAAATAAATTCTGATTTATTTTCATATAGTAGACCTGGAATATGTTTATTGAGCTGTTAGACGAAATCCCAAGCTTACAAGTGTCATGATATCCTATGTATACAAAAATGCAAAATCCATTTGTTGTAAAGCAACAAATATGAAGCTAAACTCTGTAATGCTATTGAAACTACATGATTCTCCGGTTTTCTCATTTAATTTGCACCACCTGCTGACTCTGTTTCACAAATCACACAGTCCTGTTGTTACAATTGCACTGCAACATGATTAAAGTCATTTAAGCAATATAAAATAAAAAGCAGGTAATCATAGCTGCATTGATATACAGACCAACAACTTTATGTATGATCTATTTTTGATTCAAGAAGTTAACATTGAATAACTAACATTTTAGACACAATATTTTGTAATTTCTTGGTTTATTTTTGTTTATCCACCAATGAAAGTAGTTCCAAACAATGTCACAGTACAATTATTCATTGGGCATCTGGAAGCAGCACATGGCATTTCTGAATGAATCCATTTTTGAATTAATTGGTTTAGTGAATGGTTTAATGATGGAACCACATACTAGCATACTTATTACTTTTATGATATATATCTATTGCAGAAACAAGAATAGTATGCTAGTATGCGATTCAGAATTCAGCAAGTAACTTGATTCATTCCTGCATGAATAAATTGCTGAATTCAGAACCGCATAGTATTGCCGATACATAATTTCCTTCTATGGCAGAAATATTGAGAGCAGTATGCTAGAATGCTATTCCAAATGTTTTTAATGAATTGGTTGACTGAATTATTTATTGATTCACTCCTAAAGACAGAGGTTGCATCTAAATATGCATACTTCCTAACTTTATAGTAGGTGATAAACAATATAGCATGTCCGAATTCACAGTATTTTTACAAACTGTGACATAAAAACCTACTACATCTGGCGAAATTCTAAAGTGTGCATTCAATGGACACTTTACTATCCCATAAGGCCATGGGACATATTTGTGAATGTCACATGACAATGGCAACATGGCGAATGTAGTATGTCCGGATTACGTTCACACTACACACATTCATACTTTTTAGAACGCACTATTTTTATGGTTGTGAAGTAATTACTTATTCAAAAGAAGCTTAGAGAGAATGTTATTTCCGAACAACGCAACCTGCAAAAAGAGTCGATGAAAAATCCCCACCACAGTCTGTCTGAAAAGGGAATTTTCTACAATATAATGTTAAAACTTCTAAATGGAGCATTTTTTAGAGCATCATGGGAACTATACAAGTTCTCTGTTTAGGGCATTATGTCTTGTCTGCTGTTCTGTTAAAGAACCTGATGTTGTCTGATATCTGATTCTGTTGCTTACATGCATGCAACCCTCTTTATGTCCCATTTGGGATACTGTGAATTATGGTTTGGTTTGGTTTTGTTGTGATGTATATGTAAGTCTCTATACCCCTGAAAAAGAGGGAAAATATCCACAAACTGAAGGAAGCTACTACATCACAGCGCCATGTGTAGCCTGCTCCTCAGGGTGTTGGATTTCCTAGTGAAAGATTCCGGCTCAAAACAAATCGAGGGAGTAGTCACGCACTGAGCTGTCACACACAATTATTGGGAATATCCTACGACACCATCATCCATGCATGTAACAATGCATTTGAATGTGTTTGAACAGGATTAAATAAGGTCAAATTATGTACATCCTGCATAATCAGAGGGATCAGTTTCAGACAGTAAATCCCGCAAGAATTCACGTGCACAGAAAGCAGATGGTGATGATACAGGTTTTACTGTTGTCCCCTACAAGTGGATAGAATTATTTGATCCCTAAAACAACAGCATGATTAGACTGATAAAATTAATTGCTTATCTCATACAAAACCCATCATGAAAGATATAGAGAGCAGTAACTAACCATATCACCAGGGTGGACAATATTTAAGGTCTGCATGAAATGAAAAAAATGCATATTGTGAGTTTTGTATTTTCAAAACTCTTGAAAATATGAAATTTAGACATGAAGACAACACATTTCATTGCATGGACTGCATCTATCCCTCATAGCCTTGTTTTTACTGGCGAAAAATTAAATATGGCCTCTACCCTGAGGTCTATTGATCAGTGTGGCTATTTCCATATTTCAGATCATATATTAAGGAGTTTAAACTCATAGAGGAACTGTGGCAATACGGATATGACTCCCTGTCTAATTTCATATTTCTATTGTCTCGGTTGTCAAGTTTATTCATTGATGTAATAAAATTGGAAACATCTGTCGCTGGTCCATCTGTCCACTGTTCAGACAGGCGAAAAATGTGTGTGTGAAGCATCAGGCTCTTCATTATTACTATATTTATGACCAGAGATTTGGAAGAAACTATGAGGAGCGGTTCATGTTTACAAATCAGATTAAACTGAATTTTTGCTAAGTGCTGCCGGATAAGAATTTTCCTCCCATACTGAGTGAAAACAGGCTATAAGACTCTCATATTAAAAGAAAAAAAAAGTGTCTGTTTTTTCCAATATAAGTCTTCCATTACATTCCTCTATTTTTGTTTATAGTGGAGTGCCACAAACTCCACATCAATCTGAGATTTTGTCACCGGAAACAAATAGCACTTGTGTTGAGAGACAGTGCATTATGGTTCTCAGTCGACTGAAACTGTTAAAATTATGTTTCAAGTTGGTGCCATTTTCAAGAGCAGCTGAGGTGGAATTTATTTGTGAACAACGCAATGTTTGATGTATGATCGATATTAAAGCAATGTGAGCTTTGAGATATCACCAATTTAACTCCCTTTTCAAGAACAATATACCAACAAATCAATATATGGCTACAAATGAGCACAACAACAGTCACTCCAAAGCCTCGTATTGGTTTTGAATGTACAGTAAATCAACTTTGCTCCTTTAATTGCGAGAGTGATGAATATATTTCAGGGTGTCTAGCTGTTTAGCTGACAGTGAAGGGCAGTGAAGATGCACCAGTGAATCTCTGGATCTTTTGTAATTGTGTCACAGCAGAAAATGATGGATGAGGCATGTTTGCTCACCACTTTCAATATGATTATCAGTGACACGCTAATGTTTTCCTGCAGCAGTTACAAACAGCATATTAAGCTGGATACGATCGCTCCTTTTTTGTCTGATTGTTTGATCAATGCAACTGGGTTAGTGAAAGTTGGTTGCTAAAACTGGATATTGGCTGTAAGGTGTGAGATCAAGTATAGCTTTTAGTATTAAATGGACCAAACCAGATGCTTGAGAAGGGATTTAAATTATTGAACACGGACCAAGAATCAGCCCTTTTGGCTCGAAATGAATTGCAAGCTTCAAGTGAGAGGTAAATTCTAGTAAATACTATGGCTTACACACAGATAAACCCTCACACACACACACAAACACAGAGAATTATTGAATGCGAGCACATTTCCCCCTATAAATCCAGATTAATGACAAAAGCTCTCAGTAAACAGCGAAAGTGCTCTGACAGCAAAAAGAACCATAAAGCTTGGAGGACAATAGCCAACAGTTAAGCTTTGCTCCATAGAGAACATGTGTTTGGTCCACATTCATGTGTTCTGAATTGCAATTCACTCTTATATCACTTTAACCATGTTGCTTTGGGCAGCAGAAGATGCTGAAAATAAGTAGCTTTAAAAATATGAAATACTAAAGCGTTTCTATCCCTTTTACACCCAAAGATTACTAAAAATATTAAGGAACAGCTAAATCTGTTCTTTAATACATTAATTACATAGCTAAAAAAACGTTTTTGATGTGACGACAGAGCGTATATTTTATAACAGGTTATGTTGATGCGCCAGTAGACGGCAACAAATGCTGAGTCTTTGTGAGTCATTTACTTGATCAACTGATTCATTCAACAACACTGATTCATTCAGGATGTGTCAGACTATCTGTCTAAGTGAGTCATTGAATCTTTCACATTGAATGGATCCTCTGCAGTGAATGGGTGCCGTCAGAATGAAAGTTCAAACATCTGATAATAACCTCACAATAGTTCACAAGTTATTCACATGACTCCAGTCTATCGGTTATCGTCTTGTGTTTATGTAAATACACCTTTTGTGGCATATATGCCACCTTAGATGCAGCTTATGTGCTGCTTTTGCAGTATTAAAACAACATAAGCATACATAACAACTTCAAGCATGCAAATAATTTGCCAAACAATGGCACAAAATGAATGGGAAACGAACGAATGAGAATAAATAGAAGCAGTACTTCTCTTGCTGACCCTGAAAAGGTTTCCAAAGAAAGAATGGGCACTAAGAGGGTGGTCTAATGAGCTGGATCTGTGTGTTTTGTCGTGTGTATCAAGGCACCAGGAGAACAACCGTGAAAAGCTTGGTAGCGTCAGAAGCGTGAAAATAACAAGCGTGGCACTCGCCAGCGTGGTATTTAAAGGCCAGGAATGAAGCTCGCACGCACAATGCTCCAATCAGACCGCTGCTTTTTTGGGAAATGCTGTTCCACTCAAATGCCTTTTGAAACCTCTCATTTCAAAGACAAATATGCTTGCCCTCTCATCTGAACCCAGTGTAATAAGATGTAAACAACTGAAACAAGAGTAGAACAGCTCAGCAGATAAAACATGGCTATTCTGGGAGAGAGACGAGAGATGGCACCTTATCCTGGCAAGCACAAAATACTTTTAGAGAATTATGAGGGAATTATGAGGATTCCATAACAATAGTAAAGCATAACCGGGTAATTTCATTTGACTTCTGATGTTGCTTTTTTATGGCTTTCTGTTATGACTCATATTCAGTTAGTCATAATTAAAAGGAAAATATGTTGCACTCTTATTGTTTTAGATATGATGTATTGCAACGTAAAGCGGTGCTCTAAAATTAGTGCAAGTTGTCCACATTCACTGAACCAGTTTGTTCAAAAACACTGTTTCAAGTGACTGCCTTTATTAGTGAGTAATTGAATCATTCACTCAACCAATTGCCAAAGTTTGGCTGTGATTACCAGGAATAATGGCACTCTTGTGAAGTATTCCAAAACACCTGCTCTCTGTGCAGGATGTGAAAAATAGCAGGAAATCATCTATATTTACAGTTTAGCAACAAACGACTTCTGTCATCTGGCAAAAATACTGTATCAACTGAAATTTTTCAGGTGTGGAAAATACATGAGGTTCTGAAGGAACTCTCAAAAGTTTTAGTTTGACTTGACTACTAAAGTCTCTGAAGGAGAGAAAAAAAATGTTTAAGCAGTCAAAACTTGAAAAAGAAGATCTTTCATCTCAGCCCTGTTGGCCTTCCCATGTTTCTGAGACTACGAGAACAGCAGAGGGGAAAATCTTGACCTGATATCAAAGGGAGGGATGTCCACAACCTCACAAGTTCCCAATGTCATTCAAAGCTTTTGAAGCCTGAAAGAAGAATGTACAGTATGTTCATTGTTGTCTGAGGTCTACTGGTACATTGAAGGATGCCAGGGGTGTGACAGGTACTGGCTGTTGTTGAGCTATAGCCCTGAATTCTCTTCCACATTAATCCTTATTTTGCTTCCTGGTCTCATGGCATAAATGTACCTGGGTGCACTTTTTAGCGAGACACGAAATACCTACCAATAAGTACATATCACTGCAGTTTCCAAAAGAAATGAACACCAGAGGCAGTAAAACTCTGACACCTTTTATTCCTTTTCACACAAATTTACAGAGTTTTGATTACTAAAGCATGATATTCGCACAATTACTTGAAGAATATCATGTTATTACTTCAAAACAATAATAATATGCTGGGAGATTTAAAAAACTAATGCTTTTGAACATTAGCATTGCACATATGCAGCTTCATATCTATGGGTTTTCATAGACAGTTTGTTCGGTTGCTCATAGAGTGCGGAGATGTACTTAGGAGGCGAGGTGCTCCGGTTCGAATCCTGTGTAAACACGGTTTGACAAAGCAGTTCAAATCTGTGTATAAGTAAGTTGAAATGGCACGGTTGCATCAACAAATACGTTTTTATATCAGTTTTGCATTTGTTAACACTATCGGGTAGGTTTAGGGTTGGGTTTGGTGTAGGGCATATTTCCAACACTTTTAGCGACTTTCAGCGTTTTGAATTCTGAACCGCCGCAATATGTATCTGAAGCAACGTAATAAAAACACAGCAATACGTACCTATATCTACGTAATAAAAACGTGTCAGGGTTCACGTATTTAACCTGTGTTTAGCGCCACTCAGTGGACATTTCTCTTTGAAACTGCGGCAAAACATGTAGTAAGGTACGTAAAACGGTGTCGCCCAAAAAGTACACAGAGGTACGTATTTTTATGGGACCATGTTGTTATTTTGTGCCTTTTTCATTTTTGTTATTTTTCTTTGTTCTTGCTCTATAGCATTTTGAAGTATGGGATGAAAATAAACTCCTGTTTGGCAAGGGGGACCTAAATGAGAGCTGCTCATAAGTCATTCTGAATAGACACATAACCAATATGTATAGAAAGCCAACACTGGAGAGTTAGGGTAAGTTGTACAGTAGATTTTATGCACATTTTTAATCAGCTTACATTTTATTTAGACCAAAAAAACTTGTAGAGGTTATGCAATGGCTGTATTTTAAAACCACATTTATACAGAAAGTGAGTGATGCAGCCCAAGAACTTCGTTCTCAACTTGAGAGCAGAACTTTGCGCAGCCACGGAAAATGAGTTTTCAACGCTAAAAAAGGTGAGTGCAGTTTTCCCATTTCATGTCAGTATATTGTAGGAATATTTATAGATTTACAGTAAGAGTTTGAAACTCTAAATATAAACTGCAGATAAAAACTCAGAATTACAAGATATAAACAAACTTGTAAGATATATAAACTCAAACATGCGAGATATAAACTCAAAAATGTGGGATATAAACTTGCAATTCTGAGAAAAAATATTAGATTACTTCTTTTTTGTGGCGAAAAATATCTGAACTACAAGATGTAAACTTGTCAGAAACTTGTCACAACTTTTTTATTGCAATTTCCTATTTGTGAGATAATTTAATTGACTGTTTGAATTGTACGTATACTTTTGACAAACATGTCAGTCCGTTGTGGGCAAAATGAGAACCAACATGTGTTTGCAAAAGGGGGTTATGTATATATAATATAACCCACAGTATATTTGCCATGAGTTTAGCTCCTGATGTTAGACACATAGTCATGCAAGTCTATTTTACCATCTTGCCAGTTACTGTATTTTCAATTACAGAGAAAAAGCTGTAAACAATAGCTATGTATCATGGGATCAAGCGAGCTGTACACCATTAACTTGGATCAATGTTGATTTTATTATGTAAAGTCTGTTCTGCAGTAGGAAATATGCAGTTCATTTATTGAGAGACTATTGAGCTCTGAGATGAGGTATTAGGATGCCTATCATCTAACATTTTTTCTTGGTCTCCTTTCCCCTGGTTCCCTTGGTTAATTATTTCTATGCAATATTTTAGGAACCAATTATTCTCTCAAACAGCTAAATGAATATGCTCACCGCAGCAATTCAGGTAATTCCATTTTTCGGCGACATCTGCACAGCTCATAGGTCACAAAGAGTCAGTCTTTTCATGATTTATAATTCCATGACATTAGCGTTTCTACCCACTGATTTATATGAGAGCCCTCTCATTTGAATATAATGAACTGTTGACCTCTAAAGATGGAGTAATCCATTATGAATACAAGATAAATAATGCTAGGATTTGATTATTAGAATGAAAGGATGACAGATGTTGGTACTTTGTCTAGTGGAATACAAGAAACGATCAAAAGGTATCTAGACTATTAAACATACCTTGTATTTGTGAGCTAAAGGTGGTAATTAAAAGTAATTTTATTTGAGAATTTTTAAAATTAGTTCTTAATGATATTACTATCAATATATCATGAGCTTGATGTTTCAAAGAGTTTGTATTGTATTCCTTGATCTAACATTTATTAACTATAAGATGTTTTGTTATGCTCTTTGATGTGAGTTTCCTAGTCTTATCCAACAGATGTATTATTGATTTTCATAAACATAACTTTCATATACAGTAATGTAGTTTCAAGATGGGTGCATTAGGTTTTTATTGCAGGATTAAAACCTGACAGGTAACTAAAATTGCTTGTTTTGCAACAAGGGATGGTCTAAAATGTAGTGCATGGATATTTACTCATAAAATTAAATTTTTTTAATTTTAGTAATTTTAAGTAACATCAACTTAAAAGCACAAGTCATATCAA
>SCHK01444006.1:7457-22163 GCA_004124795.1 Poropuntius huangchuchieni
TTAAATACATTTTCTGAGCGTCTGTTTTTATATATATATATATAAAAAAGGATTGGAACTGTCTATGTGGAACAAAACATGTCTCTATAAGAAACAAGTTATTTTAATTAGAGCCAGTTTGACATAAAAAATTTAGAAATTTTGGATAGATATATTCAAGGCAGTTGTTACGTATTTGCCACTGCCCATTCAGAATGTACTTCTTTCCCCTTAAAGCACAGAGTGCAACAGTCTGGTTCCTGAAGTAAAAATCACATTTACTTCATAGTGGAATTCAGTTTTTAATTTATTTTATTTTAATGTAATTTATTTTACTTATTTTAACTTTTAAAGAGACATACTTTTAGCTACAAGGTTGTTAATTAAAGGTATATGGTATATAATTAATTGTTTATATCTTAAGCCACCAGTCTGCATTTTTCAATTTGTTTTTAAATAATAGCGTTTAATAGTGGAATTCCTGGTGAGAAAAACTACATTACCCACGATTCTACCGAGAAATCTCCACCAATAAGAGAATCACAACAAGCAAATCAGCCAACAAGCCAGAATACTTAAGCAAGTAGCCACCTCCTAGAAGCACTGGACTTAGAGCCAGTTCCCCCTACAATTTCTAACTACTAAATATTTGTGTGCATAAATAAATTAAAAAAAAAAAAAAAAAGTTACATTTATCTATCTGTGATCAAAACGTTTTAGATTGCTCCATTTGTTTTATAATTGTCATTTGTCATGCTTAATGAGGTTTTAGTTCTTTATCTCATTAAAGCCATTAAGTACACAGTCTCGTACCTTGTACTTTATAGCTGGTTGGTTTGATTCATTGCTTATAATTCCTAGCAATGACTTTTTTAAAATGCCTATGTAAAAATGAATGAGAAAAGTTCATCTGGAACCAGGGCCGCTGAAAAAACGGGCGAGCACTTTTGCACTCTTAAGAGTTAAGGATGAATGGCAATAAGGACACATTGTACAACCAGGTCACATGATTTAGCCATTAAGTGATAAGGCATAGAGAATGAAATGGAGAGAGATAGACACATACGATGGAGTACTGATGAAGTGAACATTTTGTTTGACTGTTTCGAAAGCAGAAATAGAGGAGAATTGTGCCAGATCTCAGTAACAGCTTTTGAGTCAAATGTTCAGTTACACAAATGCTTGTTTTCTCTGTCAGTGCTTTTGTAGGTTTCAAGAATTTAGTTTTTAAACTTAAAAGGTCTTTTTCTTGAGTGAAATCTCAAGTTTTCTTGAGTGATTTTGTCCATCAAAGTAAAATTCCAGCATCATCTTATTTTATCAACAGATGCTCTATAGCAGAGTGAAAACCGCTAATTTATACAGTATATTAATTACAATATTTGTTTGGTAAAAACAGTAGTTTGATAAGTTTGTGTTTTTATCTTTAACATTTTTTACTGTTTCATGATATTTTTTGTAATCATTGCACTGTTTAAAATAGCTGAAAAGCCTCTAATAGACAGTTTAAATATGCTCTTACAAAAAGAGAGTCTGTTAACTGTAGCTTTTTCTGGGCAGTTATGGTGGTAGTATTTAATACCTTTTTGTTGCAAACACTTCAAGCTTTTCAACATTTTTTAGATGATGTACAGTAAACCTTTTAAACAACTGACATAATCTAAACCATTTATTACAATTATAAATCTGAATGACTGCTACCTATTGGGTACATTGGAAATTAATGTTTTTCCTGCTATCACTCTACAGGGCAAGAAACCGATGAAGAAAAAACAGCAGACAAAACTACAGAAAATACCAGCAAAGACTCAAAGCATACCAGAGAGGAAGGAGACCCACCAAAACAAGATGAAGTTTTGACAAATATAAGGGAAGTATCAAAGTTTAATGACGAGGCAACGCTAAGCACGGAAGAGAAGATAGGGGAAGCAGAAGATCCTAAAAGCATGGAGAAGGTTAAGGACAACACAGAAGAGAAGGAAGGAGAAGATCCCAAAAGCATGGAGAACATTAATAACAACACAGAAGAGAAGGAAGGAGAAGATCCCAAAAGCATGGAGAACATTAATAACAACACAGAAGAGAAGGAAGGAGAAGATCCCAAAAGCATGGAGAACATCAGTGACAACACAGAAGAGAAAGAAGGAGAAGATCCCAAAAGCCTAGAGAACGTTAATGACAACACAGAAGAGAAGGAAGGAGAAGATCTCAAAAGCATGGAGAAGGTTAAGGATGACACAGAAGAGAAGGAAGGAGAAGATAAATCTAAGAGTGATGGGACAGGCATAGTTGTCAAGCGAAGGAAAAGCCGACTGGAATGCAACGAATGTGGTAAAAAGTTCACTCGCCGGGAAACATACAACCTGCATCGACACTTTCACATGCACCAAGATGAGCAGGCTTCCCTTGTTTGTAAAGAATGTGGCATTACTTTTCAGCATCGAAGTGACCTCATCAAACACCGCAGTATTCACAAAGAAAACAGCCAGTCAAGCCTGTCGCATTCGAAAGGCTCTGAGAGGATATACAAGGAACGGAGGAAATTTCAATGTGAGCATTGCGGTATGTGTTTCTCGACAATGATGCGATTAAGGCTTCATGTTTGTGAACAGAATGTGGAAAAGCCTTTTCGTTGCCCTCTGTGCCGCAAAGAGTTCCAGTACAGGGTGTCCATCAATGCTCACATGCAGAGTCACTCATTAGACAGTCCTTTTCGGTGCCAGGAGTGCAACAAAGGCTTTCAGAGTTTAGAGACGTTGCATATCCACCAACGATCCCATGCTGCGCTGAAGCCATATGAGTGTCCAGATTGTAGTATGGTCTTCAAGCATCGCTACGTCATGGAGGACCATCGACGCAGGCACATTGAAGAAAGAGCACACCTGTGCAAAATCTGTGGGAAGAACTTCAAATACAGCAGCCTTTTGCAGCAGCACCAGTATCTCCACACAGGCCAAAAGCCTTACCGCTGTTCATACTGTGGAAAAACGTTTGCTTTTGCACAAAACATGCGAGCACATTATCGGCAACACAAAAAGATCTCAGCTAGGTCTGAGGCAAGTATTACAAACCATAACGTATCTCTTGTAGGGCAAGGAGGTAAAGAGAAAGCAAATGTTGAGCAGCAGCGCAACTGTCCTCTGTGCCCTCAGATTTTTTATGCAGCATCTGATTTAAGAGCACACATGTTAATCCATGAGGCAGAGTATGAAAGGATGAGTAACGGCAAAAGATTCGATAAGGTCTATGCCTGCCAGTATTGTCCTCTTAAATTCCAGTCAGAATCCCTCCTTCAATCCCATTCACAAACGCATATGACTAACATTTTGGGTTTAAACACAACACATATCACAAATCAGGTTAAAGCGGTACTTGAAAAGCAGGATGATGTTGGTATGGACGAGGCAGATATTGATAGCATGTCGGGAGTAGGGGGAGTAGGGGGATTAGAGGACCAAACAGAGAAGAAACCGTTCAGGTGTCGAGATTGTGGAAAGTGCTTTCGTTACCGATCAGTGTTAGAGCTTCACATGCGCATACACAACAAGGGTTATCAGTGTCAAGTGTGTAAAAAGTCCTTCAGATTTAGTAGCTATTTGCAGCAGCATTCAATTATCCACACCGGGAAGAAGCCATACAAGTGCCCGGACTGTGGTAAGGATTTTGCATTTCATCACAACATGAAAACACACCAGCGGCTGCATCAACAAAAGCCGTTTCGCTGCACGCAGTGCCGTAAGGGCTACAGCGATGAGGGTCAGCTTCAGCGGCACATGCTTTCCCATACAGGTGAGAAACCTTACAAGTGTCATCTGTGTGACAAAAGCTTTGCTTTAGCCTACTTGCTTCGAGACCATCTAAACACTCATACAGGGGAAAGACCCCATCGATGCCAGGAGTGCCATAAGTCATTTCCTTGGCTTAGCAGTCTACTCGTGCATCAAAAGATTCATGTGCGTAAACGGCAAGGTCAGAGTCACGGTTATCCACTGTCCATACATTCTCAAAGAGGCAGAGTAGGTACCGGCAGGAGAGGTAGGCCAAGGCTAGATCGAGACAACGGAAGGACAGCGCTTCTATCTGGTAGAATCATGCCAGAAACACTGTTGCCAAATGTGGTTCCACACCAATCCCGTAGCTTCGATGCAAATAGACATGAACGCATGCAGCTTAGATCACAGCACTTGCACACTAGAAGTCATTCCCAGCAGGTTCATTTACAGCAAGAATGGCAGCTACAAATGGCGTCTTCATCAGAAGAACTGCTGCACTCTCAAAAGCCTACAAATTTATTGGAAGGCCAGCCAAGCAATGCAGTGCAGATGCAATGGCCAGGAAGTCACCTTAAGACGATCTTGCCTAAATGTGATGGTCTCCCAGACCTCATGCACCAACCGCAATCTTCTCAATCAAATGTACCGATGTCAGCACAACCTAATCATTACTCAGAGATAAGTATATCTGAAACAGAGCAAAAAGGCAAGCATTCACAACACCACTTGGACAGGCCTTCGCTTCTGGATGGAAAAAGGCAATCACCGAGAGCAATTCAAGACCCGCAGCAGTCGCAGTGGCCAGTACTCTGTGATTCGGTGCAAACAGCTAATCCAGAGCTGTTCAATAATTCATCAGAAGATGGCAATGTAACTGTTGACTTGGAAGCACCAACCAACAAGGAATCTGACAAACTCACTCATGATTTGCAAATGCCAAATTCCTCTGGTCTGGCTAAAACCGATATGGGTCAGACTGGTGGTATAGTCCTATCCGCTGGTGCTTCCGGTCTACTGAATACCACTCCATGGGGTATAAAAACATCTTTAGAAATGTCTACATCTGTGGGCTTGCAAGAAATACCTGGAGAGTCATTAGAGAAGCAGCAAAACAGACTAATCCAGCACTTTCCTCAGCAAATGCAGGTTTCACAGCAGCTTCTTCAACAACAGCTTCATCAGCCACAGCTCCAGCAACAGACTCAGATACCTCCTACTTGGGTTAGTGCAACTCCTCCAAACCAGATGGGACCTGTAAACATCCCGTATGCTCCGGCTCGTTTTCCACTTGGGGACAGACCTCCGATGTGGGGGTTCCAGGCTGCTCCAGTTGTTTCTCAGACCCTTGTAAACGGACCAGTTCAACAAAGCCACATCCGGGCACAACAGCACGTAGCTCTGATTTCTGGCCAACAGATTCCTCTAAATCAGCCTTCATCTTTTATCTCATCACCTTTTCCTCCGTCCGCTCTAAATATATCTGCTCCGCTTCCAATGCATTCTGTTGGAAGGCAACTTCCAGGTCCGTTACCACAAGGCATTTTCTTTACCTCACAGGGCACCATAAATGAGATGCCAATCATTCCACAAGTAACAAACTTACCTCAGTTAGCCCAACAAACTGAGCCACACAAAATGGGCAATAAAATGCCTTTTCCCCCAGATCACCTGTTTCAGTGCATGATATGTGGTTGTTCTTTGCCTGGAGAACTAGAATTACAAATGCATTATATGCAACATGCACAGCGAGATGTCTGAGTTTG
Source organism: Poropuntius huangchuchieni (assembly GCA_004124795.1). Lineage (NCBI taxonomy): Eukaryota > Metazoa > Chordata > Actinopteri > Cypriniformes > Cyprinidae > Poropuntius > Poropuntius huangchuchieni. The sequence continues at coordinate 12,973 of SCHK01444006.1, forward strand.
ATTTTCGAAATGATATACTTACAACAACAATAGCTCAGTTTAGACTGTCTCTTTGCTGTTTTACTGTACATTGCTGTTAAGCTGCTGGAGTGTGTTTTAAAGATTTAAAATGTATTAATGTTTTTATTCAGTTATTAAATTTTCCAGCTGAACATATATCCTAGTTTCGTGTGTTTTGTTACCCCCACACAAACCAAATTAACATAATTAAATAATTAAAATATTTTAAATTAAAATACTGCAGCGTTATTTAAATTTATAGTCAAGTTGCTGAAAATATATACTACATTGTCTACTGGTCATTTTACAAGTAATATGATGGTGTTTAAATATGTTTGCATACTCTTAAAGAGTGTCATTTTTTTGTTTAAGATTTTAGGAGTTTTTTAATATTAATGTGCATTTTATTATGTTTGTTAATAGTTGAGGTAATACAATGCAAAGTTTATGAGTTTATATGCATTTTGTAAAATTTCTAAAGCAATTGTCATGTCATGGTGTATGTGCAATGCATAACTTTCTGAAAGGCTGTAATTATTTTTTTCCTCAGTGTCTCTTTGACAATTATTATTTGTAATAATAATAATAATTTTAAATTTCCAGAGGTCAAAAGTCAATGAAAGAAACACAAATAAAAACTGATTTGAGGATGTATGTGAACTGCATTTATTCACGTTTCATAAGGTAGTCCTAGTTGTTTAAATGTATGTATCATCTAATCATATAATACATAATCTCACATATATATACACAACATTGCTGGTAATGTGAACTAGATTACATTGTTTTGGTAATGTAAAATGCACATATTACCAGAAATAGGCTACATCCTGCCAGGTTGAGCCACATTCAATCTCGGAACGTTTTTGTCTTATTGTTGACAATTGTAAAATACTAGAATAAGCGTTTAAGTCTAATCATAATATATAACACACATGAAATCCACCCCTACCATTTTTATAATAATGAATTGCGTGGCAGATGGACAGTTATGTTTCCACTATGTACACAGATAAAATAATAATAACCAATAAACTGAAATGCACCGTGTAAAGTTAAAACAGAGATTATTATTTCGATAGAAACATGACCCGACAAATTATAAACAATGTCCGGGCCGTTAAGCTCCGCCTATTTTCACATCTCTACTTTTGTATTATCAATGTCTTACTATTTAATATATACTAAATTTATATCGTATTATCCACATCGTGATATATTGTATTATTTCATATCGTATATGATACTACTACGGCTAAGGCTATAGTATATAAATATTAATTTGTTTGGGCAGACGTTGCATGCTGACCTTCCTGAAGCCACACGAAACGTGACCTAATTAATATTAATGAGCGAAGCTTTCGCCATAGTAGGATTCGAAAGTTTGCCTTCCCCCAACAACACTGTCCTTTACCGCGAAAAGTGCAGTGCCTTTCCTATCGAGGAAAGCTTGAGCTGGCTAGAGCCATTATGGCTGCTGTTTATGCTGCAAATGATGGTAGTTTGCAATCAAATAATGAAAGTTTGTCCTGTGAATATGAGAATGGTGCTGCCCAAGAGGTAAACATCGACCCAGTGAGCAATAGCAAAGCCAACAATGCTAAAAACACGGTCGGAGAAATGGAATTAAACCCCAGTGGCCCTATATTGAAAGCCCAGGACCACGCCGAAGTTGTTGCAGCCAATGCTGCAGTTGCACCCATGAAGATTAAAGCAGAACAAGCAGAGGAAGATGAATGTGTAGTTGTACATATAGACGAGGTCGACGAAGAAAATGTGGCTGATATGTCTACCGATAAAGGAGACTCGTCTGAAACAGATAAAAGTGCCGAAGGTAAGCAACTTTTTGTTGTTGTTGTTGACACCTAGCAGTTAGTTCCTAGCCACAAGCTATCTTTTACCTTGAAAAAAATAAAGTCACCTAAACATAAATTCACCTTTTCTTACACAGGCTAGGACCATATACACGTAAGCCTGACATTATATTTTATTATAATTAAATTGTGCAAATTAAAGACTTGCGATTTATTTATTGTGGGTTATAATTTGCGCTAAAACAGTTGAATTAATTTGCACGCGTCGTCATAAGGAAAGACAAGACGGCAGCAGCAGTACTGCATGCCCATGAGGAATTTCTGTTTTAGTGCTTCTTTCTGCCTTTCATTATTTCTTAGTATAGAGTTGACTGGTTTAGGCTGGCATTTCACAACAGTGGGGTTTTCGTCTTAGACTAAATAAATTCTATGTCATTTCAAACCAGTTTTGCAGTCATTGTAGTAGAATATGTTGGTTCTCGTTCATGTAATACTGCTCCACCTTAAATTATATTGCAGTATTGGTATGTTGCCAGTAGATGGTAGGCTTTACTCACATTTTAAATTGCGCATGTGCAAAATAGAAAAAAGAATAAGTAGGTGAATGAAATGTTATTTTAAAGCACCATTTCCAGTGTCTGCACTTCTCTATATAATATGTTTGGGAAATATATTTAACATTTTGTTAGTGTCATAATATTTTAGCTTGTTGGATATCTGGCCATGTGGTCGATATCATTTAAGGTGGAACAAATAATTCGAATAAGACGCTGAATTGTTCTGTCGTTACCTGGCAACAGAGCTGCAAGCCAGATCGAATTCATTTACAGCATGTAATCAATGAGATCATTCCAACCATTTTTTGTTTGTATTTTTATGAATGTATTTTTGTTATTCTCATTAAGAAGTTACTAAGAAGAAGATTGTTTCCTGTTTCTTTACTTATAATTTGTATATATTATTTCTTTATAATAATTCGATTATTTTATATATTTATTTTTTATAACAAGCAGTAATGGAGACTATTAATTTGTCTTAATTGTGACTCAAAACCTCTGTACTGTTAAAATTTCCCTGAATAAATAAATTATTTCCACTTTAAGATTATTATTATTGTTTTTTTCTTCCTCCATTAATTTTAATTTTATTTGTTGGCTATATACGTTTATTTTTCTCTCTCCTCTGGCAACAGGCGTCGCCTTGACCTCCCTTTTTCCCCTTTCTATTTTTAGGGGATTGGCCATTTCGCTGTGAGGATTGCAGTGAGGCCTTTATGAACAAGGAGGACTACCTAGAGCATCGCAGCGAGCATATCCACGATGGTCCCATAGTCTGCCTGGACACAGATTCGCAATGGGATGACCTGCTTATCTCGACCGACGGAGGACGGAGAACGTTGTTCTGTGCCCTTTGTGGTCAAAAGTTTTCAAGCTCTAAAGGCTTTTTCAGCCATCAGCTGAAGCACCGCAATCAAGTCATTAAACAGGGGATAGGTGATGGTGAAGGTGCAGTAAGGCAGAAGCTTTTTGAATGTAAGGATTGTGGTAAAACTTATACCACTATTGGTCGGTGTCTCAACCATCAGCGTTCACATAAACAGGCCTCAAAATCTGTTTTTCATCAGCTCGCTCATTTAAAGAAAAAGTCATTTCGGTGCCCCACCTGTGGACGCTGTTACTCTCGAGCTTCGGCTCTTGACGCGCATCGCCGTTGTCATGAGGTAAAGCTAGTGAAATCCAAAAGCTGTGAAACTGATAAACTTAATGAAGCTCCAGGTCAAACCGAAGACAGTGGCACAAGCCCCGAACAGAACGAGGAGCATGAGCAAAAGCTTTTTCAGTGCATCTGTGGCAGATCTTTTCGCACCATGTGTGGCCTTGGCACGCACCAGAGATTCTCAACCAGCTGTTCAGATGGAAAGGTGAAGGAGGAAATTAAGCATACGTTTGTTTGCTCTGAATGCAACAAGAACTTTGTTAGCTCTGTGGCTCTGTTGTGCCATCAGCGTTGGCATAAAAGACGAGCACAACTTGGCTGCAACGGCCAGCCGTATAAATGTGCCGAGTGTGGCAAGGTCTTCACCTCACTTACGTTCTACAATAAGCACCAGCGATTGGCGCACAGTGAAGAGCTGCCAGCAAAATCATTCCTTCATCAAGTTATCCAGCTCAAGAAGAAAGCTTTTGAGTGTGAGGAGTGTGGTCGTCGGTTCTCACGAGCATCCGCCTTGCAGTCGCATCAGCTCTGTCATACTGATGTCTTCCGTAACATTATGGAGAAGAAGTCCGACATGAGCACCACCCCTCAGCCAGTAAAAATATTTCAGAATGTCAATACGGACAGTGTTGTTTTTCATTCTCAAGACATATCACATGCTCAAGTTCAAGAGAAAGATTTTAACTATAGTGACACCGTAGAAGAGCATGTGGTTGTAGATGCCGATTATGAAGTTGTCCATATCACAGCTTCAGATGATTATGAGAACAACAGTGGTCTCTCTCAGGACCAAAATGCTGATCTTGAGTTAGTGTGTGAATCCGACCACGAGGAAAAAGATGACTTGGGTCAAACTGAATGCACCTCCTCCCTGCAGTTGAATCCAGAAATTGATGTCAAAATTGTACAGATTGATTATGAGCAGTTAAATGATGAACCATTAATAAATGCAGAACTAACAAGCAAAAGAAGTCCTCAAGAGGCAAAGTATAACTGTCCACATTGTGATCGAAAGTTTGTCAAGGCTTTGTCCTTGCGCTGTCACATACTTTGGCACAAAGGGTGCATGGGAAAAAAATCTGATGGGAGGCAGAAGTTTGACGTTTTGATGCCAACTAAGAGGACACTTTTAACATGTGAGGTTTGTGGCCATGAAAGTGCCTCCAAAAATGCTCATTACTTTCACATGGGCAAGCATGAGGATAAAGTAGCGTATAAGTCTATTTCATACCAACTTGCAAATCTGCAGAAGAACAATATTAAATGTGAAGAGTGTGGCAAGTCTTTTTCCCGACTGTCTGCACTGCATTCTCACCAACAGCATCACAATAGTAGAAAAAAGGCCTTTGCTTGCTTGGAGTGTAACAGGAGCTATGCGACCGCAAGTGGTCTGTACAACCACCGGAAGGTTTGCAGTGGCAGTCCCAAAGATGAAAAGACAAAACATTTCAACCCAACCAAGTCACTTTTGGGCCCAAAGGTTCATCACTGTAAAAAGTGTGGTAAAGGATTTTGGTCTTTGGGAGCTTTCTGTCATCACAAGCAAAACCACTTGGAGTGTGCAGATGTCGAGACAAGGCCTGCAGGTACACCTGACTCTGAGAACGTTCACATTCGACGCAAGAGAAAGGGTCGTAGGGGTGGTTATAGAAAAGTGCACCCTATGAATTCAAAAGAGGAACATAAATGTGAGGTGTGTGGCAAATCTTACCACATGCTGGCTTGTTTTCTCAAACACAAGCTTGTCCATGACCAAGATGTCCAACCTGCTGTCAAATCTTTTGACTATCAAGTCCAACAGTTGAAAAAGAACTCCTACCAATGTCCCTACTGCAGAAAAGTTTTCTCCCGTGCCATGGCCCTCCAGTTTCACATGAAAAGTCATGGCTTTGAAACTGGCCTTCCTTTGATTGACTCTGACTCGTCTGAGCAACCTCAGTGCCCGACATGCTATGCTTTTTTTGCGTCCGAGTCAATACTACGAAATCATCAGAAGCACTGTTCAAAACCAGAGGACAAAGTGGAATTTCCAGAAGAATGTGGGAAAGTTGGGATAGAGGAGCAAGATGTATCCTTGCAAAAAGCTGATGTTTATGATTCTTCTCGGTTGGCTGATTCTAGAGAAGAACAGAATACATCTTCGACTTCGGATTTGAAATATAAATGTCAGGACTGTACCCGAAGCTTTTCAGTAATTGGTGCACTGAATTTTCACAAGCGAATTCATCGTAAAGGTCACCAATCTAAAAAGCTGAAATCTCATTCAGCAAAACAGCTAAAGCTTGGCAAAGTAAATTCAGATAAGTTTTCGGCAAAATCGTCTTTTGCTTGTGCTGAATGTGGAAGATTCTTTAGCTCTAATTCGGCTCTTGGCACACACAGGCGATGGCACAAAGACAAAAAATTTGCCCGATATCTATCAAAGACCAATAAGATACGCTCAAGGAAAAGTGTGGACGGTGGACCATATTTATGCAATATATGCGGGAAAGGATTCTTTTACCTTTGTGTTCTTCGCCGGCATCAGCTACATCACCCTCCCATGGAGGCTCAACCCCAAAAAGAGCACGAAGTTGCTGAATCAAATAGTGGTTTTACCTGTCCAGATTGTCATATGTCTTTCCCAAGTGGATCTCTTCTAACAACTCACTTTGCAGAGCATCATAGCAAGCCTAGCGAAACTGAGAAACTCCAATCTGAAATCTTCCCTACAGATGAGTTGGGTCCACCCATCAAACAATCGTACACATCCAAAACAAAAGCGAAGACTAAGGTGCAACACCATCAGTGCTCCTACTGCACCAAGAGCTTCCTGAACATACGTGGCCTTCGTGCACACAAATGGCAGAAACACAACAAGGTTAGCGAAAAAACCACTGCGTCTCTAGAAGAGCGCTTGACATATGAGAAGCCCTTTGCTTCTCAAGGGGTTGTTCCTAAAATGTCGACTAAGAAAGAGCTGAAAACATCTATGGAGGAAGAACCCATACAGCGTAGTCGAAATGTAGAACTCACTAAATGTTTTTTCAAATGTGATAAATGTGCTAAAGCGTTTCCCAGTGAGGAGCAGTTAAATGCTCACAAAGAGGTTGCGAAGACTCGTCCGCACTGCTGCGCTCTTTGTTGTCGCGGTTACTGGACTGAAAACCAGCTTCAACAGCATCTTGCATGGCACAACGAAGTACGCCGACGTCTCCCAACTGAACTGCGATACAGACTGAGTGCTTCCATGGCACCTGGGCCTTCAGACAACCTCCAGGCTTTATCGAACAGATCCGAGTCTATAGTCAAGCTGCCTGTAGCCCTTGTAAGTCCACAACTCAATAGCCATAAATGTCTGCACTGCGGAAAAACGTTCTTGTCACCTCGTGCTCTGCAGCAGCACCAGACTCTTCACAAAAACGAGGAGCCGTACCATTGTTCTTTGTGTTCACAGACCTTTACTGAAATCAGAAATCTTATTGACCACCATCAGGAGTGCTTGGGTGATAAAGAGCTAAAAGACAGGTACTCTACTCCCACAGTAAGAGGTGCTCTTCACCTAACTTGCATCGAGTGTGGGATTTCCTTCAAACAGGAAACAGAACTGCATCAGCATTATATTGAGCATGCACGTGGGTTCTAAAATGTGTAAAAATGCATGAGAATGGACATTGGTTTCTGGTACACTGTTTACTGCACATACACTGATTTAATTTAGTACTTGATTCAAGTTTGTTACCTGCTGTGAGTGTTAGTATACAGTAGAAGAACTGTATGTCTTAAAGAGGAAGGAGAATGCCACAATCAGCTTTTAATTTTTGCTGAAATTGCTGTAGAGAGAAAGATGTCTGCTAAATTAAAAGATTTATCACGGAAGTCCTTTAAACCAAATAGTGTATTCTAATTACTTACATAAAAGTTGCATATTTCTAGTAATCCCTTTAAAATCTCGTTAGACCACTGCAAAGTGTTTTAGTCTATTTAGAGGTTTTTAAAAAGTATTTTCTTTTTGCTCAGTTCAGTGCCTGTGCTGCTTTCTGTCATCTTATACTTTGAAAGTGCTGTTAATTTAAACTACAAAGGTGTTTGTTAGATATTTGTTGTACATGTTTTTTTTTGTTTTTTTTAAAGCATTACAGCTTAAGTCTTATGTTTGGTGATCCTAGACATTGATTTGTGATTTGTGCAGCATCTGTTCATGTCATTGTTCCTTTATTGCTATTGATGTCAGAATAGCATAATCCATCCTTCTGTAACATTTAGGTTTTGTTTTTTTTTCTTCATCTTTCAAGTTATTGAAAAACATTGGGGTTGAGGTTTAATATGTCTTTTGAAAATGTTGTGACTGTACAGAAAATTATTCCCTAGATATAATGCTAAGTTCCTTGTATAAATTCCCCTCAAGTCATGTTAATGACATTAAAAATGTGTGAATAAGATGCAAACTGGTCAGTAGAGGCAGGGTTATTTGTGTAGGCCTGACATGTTGAAACGTAATTAGAATAGCACATCATTTGAACTGAAAAACCCTTAAATTGAACAGTTAACATTCCATTTAGTCAGGTATTGGGTGGCCAATGATTGTGAAGGTTTATGGTTGGTTTGTTAATAAAAGACCATCCTTTAATTTATTTAAGTTGATTCCTTTTTTCAAAATTGTGAGATTACCCAAGAATTAAACATTACATGACTTGAATAGGTAAAAAATATGCATGCACCCAGAGAAATTCCAAGTAAGAATAATAATAATAATCGTGGACTGAAACTTGTAATGATGTATCATCAAACTTTTGACCTCAGTATGTTTTTACCTGCACTGAAACTTAAGTTGAACATGGTATTATACTGTTGTTTGCTGATAGATGTAGTGTGCACAGAATGCCTTAAAGGCTTAAAGAGTTTCACTAACTGAGAGTAGTTTCATGTTACTCTTGGTATGATTGATTGTATTTTCCCAAACCTGCTTCTGTTTGGTTTTCTAATAATTACAAGTTTCCACTTTAATGCTTACCTATGTATAAAAAAAAAAAACACTGAATGTAGATATTTGAAATTAGGAATTAAATGGTCAATTTCAATAAAAAACTGTCTTTATTATTTTGCCTTGTAGATAGGCCTTGTTAATGTTGCTATAGTCTGTCAATTCTCCCACTCCCACTCCCTCTTTAAATACAGCGGTGGTACAGAAGCCGTGAGAATAAACCATTTTGGTGGTGCAGTGTTATTGAATGGTATGACACATTTTTGTATGTGTCATGCTATTTGCCCTTGAGGTGGCTTCTTATTTTCCAGTGACAACACTCATAGGGTGCTATTTTTGTCTGAATGATTTCACTGGAAAAATATACTAATACATATGAACATGAGTAGTTTATTTTACTATTGAATAAGAGCAGTTTTATGAAACCCTAGTATGTGTATTATGCAGTTTGTGATTCTAAACGCATCCTACTGAAGGAGTGGATGCTGAGCTGCCATATCCTTCATATTGATAATAATGATATTATTACATTATTTCTTGTTTCACTATCAATCAAGTTATGGACCAGTATTTCACCTCTTAGATTATTGGATGATTCACTTAAGTTAGTGGTGCCATCTATAACAATAATTAGAAGTTTTTGGTCGTTCATTAGAACAGTGCAGCAAGAGTGAAATGTGTAACCTTATGCTTTACAT